>JASANB010001051.1:0-144124 GCA_030248155.1 Sabatieria punctata | reverse complement strand
TTTAGCCGGGCCGTTAGCCATAGGATATTAATGGGTTCTACCTAGTAGTTAACCTATACAGTTAGCTAGTTTGTCTTTTTAGATTCCTGAAAGGGCTGGCGAAGAACTAATGAACAATCGATCTTTTATGCGTAGCTTAGTTCTCTAGTTCAGAGTTACGTAGTTGCCCGTTCGGGTAGTGGACCTACGGTATGCTTTGTGGATGTGGATAGGATCTCTAATGGCGTCATTAATATGGTACGTATAGTTTCAGCGGTGCAAGTTCCTGCTAGTGTAGATGATCTATTTATAGAATAAACAACCGATGCAATGAAGTTCGTCGTTTCTCACCAACTGTCACTGTGCATAATAGGTAGCGATTTTCGTGTCTCAGGGATGTAAATATTATAAAAAATACCAAATACAAAGTAGCGAATGGTATTTTACGAATCAAATAATGCCAAATAAAACCAAAAAGCTTTCAGAATAGGTCAGGTCACAAGCAATGTGGACTAACCCAAAAAATGATCTCTCTGATTTCTGACCGAATCTAGCTTTACCACGTTTGAGATAACCATTGCACTTCTAGGAAAAGGAATTTTAACGAACTCTATATGGTCCTGAAGCACATATTCATGTGTCTGTCAGCTGAGGGTAGTTAAATAAAACGGCTTTGAAGTCATACGGGAGAAACATCTTCGATGTGCACGGTTCAGGTTAAGAAGTTTCGACAAAAATTGGAACTTTCAGTTTAAACATCAATTTGAAGAATTTTGTGCACAGAATTACAGTTATCAATAAACAGTTCTAATCTCTGTTGTTACCTTTTTTGAGCAAGCAAATACGCCACTGTCTCTGAGGGTTAATGTATTATGCGGCAGAAATCAGAAACGATTAGTAGTTTTCCTTTTTCGCCTAGCTTTGTCACAGGACCCTGTAAATCGGGCTGGGTTTTTCCGTATAAACTATAAATATTGGTAGACCCCCTGGGCGTTTATTAAGATAAAACATTTTGTCCAGGAAAAGATAAAAAAATATGATGGAAAATAGGTTTAAAACCTCAAAAATTGGGGCTAGAAGCATGAGTTTGAGTATAGAAACACGATATTATCAGTTGTTCTTGAGTAGAAATTGTGAAAAAAGTTCGGTATTATTCAGTATGAACCGAATAATTCGGTTACTAGTGCTATTCGAATTCGGTATTTTCGAACCGAATAATACCGAATAATACCGAATATTGTAAAACCGTTCAAATTGCACTCTTTTGCTTAAATTTGTGCAGAAATCATCGAGATATTTCTCTTTTACATCTCTCTGTTCATTTAAAATGCTAAAATTTTGGCAAACAATGACTATTCATACGAAAAGTTAATGAACTTCAAGGTTTGACTTAATAATAAACAACAACATTTCGGCCTTTTCAGTTCACTTCCCGATGTTCACAATTTTATTAGCTTTCCGCTTCTTTACCTAAGCGTTAGTTTTATGTGCCAATTATGTATACATACATCCCATCTATCCTTTCAAACGATTCTTCCAGAATCTTTGACAATCAATTCAAAGCAACTCTGAACAGCTCCAGCGCTAAAGCCAGAAATCCAGTTACCAATTCAAATATACGCACATGTACAGTACTTTCAAATAGCCGCCCATGGGCGTTTATTCAGATTAGAACTGAATCAGTGAAAAGTGCCAAAGCTAAATAAACGCCTATGGGCGTTTTGACGGAAAAACAGTACGTAGTAAATGTATCTTTGTACCACTGCCTATATCTTTCGATTCCCGGCTTGTTTCACAACGCTGCCGCAGCGAGGTTACTGTAATATTGCTGCATGTGAAACAACACAAAGCGCGCGAAGTTTAAACGACTTCACAAGTGACAGTAAAAGCACTAAAACAGAACAACTTAAATCTCCAAGTAGTTGCAATTTTTATAAATACCGATACCTGGTATGCCAATTATTTTCAGAATATCTACGAGTGCAAACGTCTCCCTTTGCTGTTATCGGTGCAGTGCAACAACGACCAGTTCGGTGGTTCCATTTTGCATGTTACCGTCACCGACTTTTGGAGGCCTGAGTTGGGTCTGGACCTGACAATTTTCCAAATACAAAAACACCCCTAGAGACGCATCAGTGTCTAGACACGCTCTGGAGGAGCTGTTTTCCTTGTCCTTAAACGTAAAAGTACCCTAGGGGACGCATCGGTGACAGGAAATCTCCGGAGGCCCTGGCATGAGCATAAATACCTCAGAGACGCATCGGTATAAGGAACGCTCCAGAGGCCCTGTTTTAAAAACACAAAAATACCCCTAGGGGGACGCATCGGAGTAGGAACGCTCCAGAGGCCTGTTTTAAAACATAAAAATACCCTAGGGGACGCATCAGTATAGGAACGCTCCAGAGGCCCTGTTTTAAACTGCAAAATGCCATAGGGGACGCATCAGTGTAGGAACGCTCCAGAGGCCATGTTTAAAAACATAATAAAATACCCTGAGGGGACGCATCAGTATAGGGAGCACTCCAGAGGCCCTGTTTTAAAAGCATAAAAAATACCCCTAGGGGACACATCGGTATAGGAACACTCCAGAGGCCCTGTTTTAAAAACATAAAAATACCCCTAGGGGACTCAACGGTATAGGAACGCTCCAGAGGCCCTGTTTTAGAAGCCTAAGAATACCCCTAGGGGACGCATCGGTATAGGAACACTCCGGAGGGCCTGTTTCTAAAAACAGAAAAGCACCTAGGGGACGCATCAGTATAGGAGAGCTCAGGAGGGCCTGTTTTAAGAACATAAAAATACCCCCTGAGGGGGACGCATCGGTATGGAATCAGAGGCCCTGTTTTAAAAGCAACGTAAAAATACCCTGGGGGACGCATCGGTGTAGGAACGCTCCAGAGGCCTGCTTTAAAAACATAAAAATACCCCTAGGGGGACGCATCCGTACAGGAACGCTCCAGAGGCCACTGTTCACGAGAGCATCAAAATACCCCTGGGGGACGCATCGGTGAAGGAACGCTCCAGAGGCCCTGTTTTAAACACAAAAAATGCCCTAGGGGACGCATCAGTATAGGAGCGCTCCAGAGGCCCTGTTTCTTGCTAAAAATAAAAGCCCCTAGAGGACGAGTGAGGCCTAGGAGACGCTCCAGAGGCCCTGTTTTTAAAAACACAAAAATACCCCTAGGGGACGCATCAGTATGGAACGCTCCAGAGGCCCTGTTTTAAAAGCATAAAAATACCCCTGGGGGACGCATCGGTATATGGAACGCTCCGGAGGGCCTGTTTTAAAAACATAAAAGCACCCCTGGGGGACTGTCGGTATAGGAACGCTCTAGAGGCCCTGTTTTAAAAACATAAAAATACCTCCAGATGGACTCATCAGCTAGGCACGCTCCGGAGAGCCTGTTTTAGAAACATAAAAGAACTCTAGAAAAATGACATGTTCCATCCAAAAAATCATTTCGACCTCTCCAAAAAAAACCTCAGCGGAGGAAGAAAAATATGCAGTATAGATAAAAAAAATGTATCCTTTTTTCAGTTCTCAAACGTTCCAAATTCTCGTCTCTTCTTCCACCGATTTGGCTCAGATTTTCAGCAAAAATTAACAACCTGGTTGGCTAACTATTCTGCAAGTTTAGCTGCAAAATTCCAACTCATACTAGGTTCATGACCCAAAAACTAGGAATGAAGGTGGTCCACTAAATTAAATTTATTTCACAAATTGTCTACAAGGAGTACAGGCCTGAAACTTGCAGGAATGATTGAAGTGACCCATTGGGCATAACATACTAAACGGGCAGCCCTGTAGCTCAAAGGGCACTCAAATGGGGGAATTTCAAAAACATGACTAAATATGACTTTTCTTCATAAAACCGGCAAAATGACGATTCTAAAGATTTTCAATTTTCAAAAAACGCTGCAGGGATGGTTAGTATGGTGTGGAACAGAGCTTAAATATCAGGTTCATTTATTTGTCGAACTTCCTGCTACAATCTGTGTTGATTAACAACAGATTCAGTGCTTTGATTCTAGAAGGCGCAGATTTCTTAACTATGGGATTTTCACTCATGTTTTTGAAATTCCCCCCATTTTAGTGCCCTTTGAGCTACAGGGCTGCCCGCTTAGTATGTTATGCCCAATAGCAACACCAATCATTCCTGCAAGTTTCAGGCCTGGACTCCTTGTATTACCGAAAAAAATTAAATTTGCGTGGACCACCCTCATTCCTAGTTTTCGGGTCATAAAACCAGTACGAGTCGGAATTTTGGCACTAAACTTGCAGAGATATTGAGACAACGATGTAGTTAGTTTGTGCTAGAGAGAGTGAAAGAGAGACAAATCGGTAAAGAAGTGACTGAGAACGAAACGTTTGAGTGAAGGCGGAAAAAGCGATGGGACATTTTTATATCTATACTGCATTTTCACACCAAACATAGAGCAGATAGCGCATACCGTAATCCGGCCGCGACAGCGCCGGGTGGGGGGGAATGGGCCTCCTCCCAATCTTTCTGCACGTTAACATTCCGTTTGTTGCGTCGATCTAGCGATTAGCGTATTTTAGGGTCTCTTTACACCGGTCTTTGATTTGTACAGTAAACTTACACACTGCACGTACGATGCTTCGGCGTCGTGTGAAGATAAGTCGAAAGAAAACCGGGCGGGCACAAATCGCCTCCCCAAGAAGTTGGAAAGTTGGAAAATGGAAAATCTAAAAAATGGAAAATGCTTCCCCACAATTTGGAAATTAGGAAAACATGCACAAGAACAACCATCACCAAAAAATTTGCATATCGGTAACGCCGGCAAGGCAAATCGGAAACGTTCTCTGAACGTGAATCCTCCTTCCGTTGCACCATCTATAAGGAATGGTTGGAAGTCGAGTCTGGATGTGCTTAATGCAATCGAAAACTATCGAAATCATAACCTGCGATCGTTGCAATCGCTGCAATATGAAGTTAATCGAATTACGGGTGTGCGGCCAGCTATTTCAACCCTTTACGTCGCGTTCGTGGATGTAGTGAAAACAACCGATCAGGGAGTCCGATTGCGAACGGGGACCCGAGGCAGATTCCGGAAACCCAGGAAAGCAATGATGTTAGTTCTTACTCTTGTGAACTGTTCGTTTCACACAACAAAAATTTGGGAATTTCTTTTAGGCTGTTAGTGGATTGGATTTTCTGTTGTGATACAGTACGTATGTATGTGCAGTTTTAGTCATTTGTGATACTCCGTTTTCATTTTTCTTGTTACATGTTCTAATTTAGTTTATGAATTGCTTGATATTTGATACCCGTGCATTTTTACATATATGAACATATTTAATGGGGCTTGCTTTTTTCTTAAAGTTAAAGTGTTTTCTCTTTTTGATCAACACTGTGACTACGTAATGACGTGCCTGCAATTTAGAAATCGACTTCTGAGATCTATGCTCAAACATAAATAACCCGATTTACAGTCATAAACCCGACTCCGAATCTATGTGAGCTTAGATTTAGGTTTGTTGTCAGGCCACCGAAGGGCAGTGATGACAAGTAGATAAATGGGTAGCATCGTGGGATAGGAAGGCAAGGAGTCTGTGTGCAAGGCCACACAATACGAGTTCTTCAGCTTTAGATTGCCAGGGATGGACGTGCACAAAGTAACATTTTTTTACATTTCGACTTATTGAATGAAACAATTTTGCGACAAGCAATCGTTTCCAGCATGAGCTGTTGCGCTCATTTACTTAGGACTGCTTATTTCTCTTCTCTTATGGTGTAACTTGCGATTTTCCAACTTTCCTACTTTGGGGAGGCGATTTGTGACATTGGAAAACCCGGAAAACTTGGTGTACCCCTGTGTACCACAGCGTACCGCACGCCCTCACCGTTTCCGTTTTTCTGGGGAGGCGATTTGTATACGCGCCAAAGAAAACGAACGAAGTGAAGAAGAAAAAAGATAAGAAAGGAACTGTTGTTGTTGGGTAGTTAGTGTTTGTGCGTCAACGGCATTTTGCTTAACTCAAGGAGGTGGTGCATTGACAAAGCATAGCTGTCACGATGTCATCGATCAACCTGTCGTTGGGTAAGCGGTCGAGCGCCGGAGGAAAATCGAGCTTTCTTCAATTCTCTACTCCTCGCCTCCTTACCTTCCCTTTCTTCGTCACCACCACCCAAGAATCTTCTGGTCTGCCGGAGCAGCAAGAATGTCTATTTTAGCAGCCTTTCCGCCGCTCTTTTATGCAGTGGTTATTATTTGTTGGAAACGTCTAGGAGGAGGCGAAAATGTCTGAGTCTAAAAATCGGTAGCCGATTGCTCGAGGCAACCACCAAATCTGCGTCGGAGTGGGCCGGTTGGCAGCTAAAGGTGCCCTTTAGATGAGATCATCAAGAAGAATCGCGGCGGCAGAAGGCCAGCCGGCGGTCGAGGCGGCGCGGCCACGCGTCTGTCCGAGCGACGCACGCAGACCGCTGCCAAACGCGTGACGCGCGTGGCTGAGCGCGCGGCGGCAGCGGCCGGTCGACGCAACCAGAGCATCACACCTGCCAACCGCCGTATGATCAACGCCATCGCCAGGGTAGGCTTTACTACATCATACATGTGCATGGTCGGCGGCTCAGGGAGGGACGACCAGGTCTCCGTGCGTAGTTGCCTGGATATAGGTGCAAATTTTCGGTGGGAAATTCAAATTTTGGCGGGAAATTTGAATTTTGTCCAAAATTTTAGCTAAAAATACGAAATTTTCGGTTAAAACGCAAAAATTTGCGGTAAAAATCAAATTTTCGACAAAAAATTGTCGAAAAACTACTTTTCTGATAGAAACATTGCCAAAAAATCGAAATTTTCCAGGAAAATTTGAAAAAATCTCGGATTTGGTGCGTAGTTGCCTGGAGGAAGGGTGCGTAGTTGCGTAGTTGCCAAAATTGATTTCTGTGGCTTAAAAACGGATCTGGAGGCTTTCTAGCAGCCTCTAGCAACGTTTGGTAGATTTTCATTTTCGTCCCCCCCCTGTCCCCCCCACAGTTGTTAGGGTCAAAAATTTTTAAAAAAAAAGACTTTTTTTTTAAAAAAAAAAGCTTTTTTTTTGAAGGCTCAAAAAAAATTTTTTTTTTGAAAAATCAATATGCAAATTGAGGAAAAAAGTGCGAAAATTCACGTAAATACATGCAATTTTTTGTAAATTCTTTGTTAGCAGCCAACATTTTATCTAGCAACTTGCATAATACTGAGTCTAGCAGCGACTGCATAAGAAATCCTTCCTTAGGTTCACCTAGAAGTGCCTCTAAAGACAATTTTTGGTGAAATTATGCAGTTACAGGCAGTGTTTAGACCTGTATTGGCGTTTTCGAACAGGTTTCTTAACTGACTTGAGGTGCAAAAGTGGAAATTTTTTTGTAAGTGCCTGTACTAGCACACTGGACCCCTTAAGACGATTTTCAAAAAAAAAATTTTTTTTTAAAAAATTTTTAAAAAAAAAAGCAAAAATTTTTGGCCTTCAAAAAAAAAATTTTTTTTAACAACTGTGGTCCCCCCCTGGGCACCCCCATGCACATGTATGTACTACATGGTTCGTATCGTACAGGTCAGGAAGTCAGGGAATTCAAAAATGGTCAGGGAGCATGCATGTAACAGGGGGTCTTTCCCCACCCGACTTAGGCCAGACCCCCCTCCGCTTTTTCTGGCAAGTAAATTTTTGAGCAAATTTTGCAATTTTTTACAATTTCAGTCACAAATTTTGCCAAAATCGCCTGCAAAACAGCACTTTTTAGCTGTATTTCAGCCCAAATTAGCGATTTTTAGCCCAGCGATTTAGGTTAACCAATCTTTATATGGACTAAAAAACCGGAAGCGTTCAGCTTCCTAGCACAATCGGTTAAAATCTGGCGGATTTTTACTCTCACTAAACGTGAAAAATTAGCATTCTCAAAAATGAGGGTGGTGCTAGAGATGTTCCATGGAAAATTTCCAATGGAAAAAAAGGAAATTTTGCGGAAAATTTTCCGGAGATTTTCCTAGGGGTTCGGAAAAAAATGGAAAAAAAGGAAAAATATTCATTACTGCTTTTTAATGAACCTGACGCGTTTGGCGCTCTTAATGCGATCAAAGAAACGTGAATCAGGTCTATTTCTAGTTGCATTTCCGTATCAGGTTCAGTTTGTTCGGCAAGCTCTCACTTTTGTTCCTGATTGGCCTACATAAAGCACAACGTGCCTTTGCTTAAGCAAGCGAGAAGTGGTGCTTCTAGAATGAAACAAGCCCCTAGGCCGAGAGAAGAAGATAGTGAAAAATGTGCCGATACTCTTGAGAACTTACACCGATTCTGACGTTGACATTTCCCTTGACGACAGTTTAGAATCTGCTTCCGATCTCGATACATAGGCTGTTGTTGCGTTGTTAGCTTCCGATACATTACATGTTTGCAGTCATTTGTCGGTTGATCTCTCTTGTCTGGTCTGAATCAGTGTGGTGCATTTTGAAAATTTGAAACTAGGTAAAGTAATACTAGGCAAAGTTGTCACCTAAAAAACTAGGTAAAGTAATACTAGGTAAAGTTCTCAGCTAAGAAACTAGGTAAAGTAATACTAAGTAAAGCCTAGAAAAACTAGGTAATACTAGGTAAACCTAAAACGCTCAAAATACAGTAAAAATATTATTTTTGGTTCAATAGAACAATGATGAAGTTAGTGGAGTTAAAATTTACGAAATTTGACACATTTCAAGTAAATATTTGTATTTTATTGATCAAATAAGTCAGAAATTCATTCTCTGGGCCACTGTAATTGTGGGAAAGCCGGAAATTTGAAGGTTTGCTGACTGAAAAAGCCACCTAAAACTGAAAATATCAAACTTGGTAAACTTGTTCTACCTAGAAGTACCTAGTTATGTGGATTTAAAACTAGGTAAAGTAAAACTAGGTAAAATAGAGTGACCAGCAACTAGGTACTGTAAATCTACTGTAGGTACTTTTCCCGAATATTAACTAGGTAATACTAGGTATACCTAGTTACCTAGATAATAAGTGCACCACACTGGTCTGAATTAAACTCTATCTGTTGTTAAAAATATTATAATGCATAGAAAAAACAAAAAGCTGTCTAGAATTATCTAGGACCTGCAAGGAGCCCATTTCTGGCGTTTTCTCAAATTTTTAAAATTGGAAAAATATTATGGAACATTTCCGGTAAATTTCCGGCGGACATTT
Organism: Sabatieria punctata; assembly: GCA_030248155.1. NCBI lineage: Eukaryota > Metazoa > Nematoda > Chromadorea > Araeolaimida > Comesomatidae > Sabatieria > Sabatieria punctata. The sequence continues at coordinate 134,964 of JASANB010001051.1, read as the reverse complement.
TTTTCCGGAAAAGGAACATCTCTAGGTGGTGCCCTGTGAACATAAAGCAAGCACAGCTGTGTACGGCCTAATTTAGGTGTTCATTGTGTTGCCTTAGTTGAGGCCATTGTAATCCACGACCCCACTAGTTCGTATAGCCCTGCTTTCTGTACAAAGGAATAACACCCTCATTTTTTATCATTTTTGATAATGCTACAGTAATTTTTCACGTTTACTGGAAGTAAATATCCGCCAGATTTTAACTGGTTGTGCTAGGGTGCTGAGCTCGTCAGGTTCTTTAGTCCAAATAAAAATTGCTTAACTTGCAATATTTGGAAAGATACGGTGAGTGAAGGGTTCGTGAGATATTTGTGTGCAAAATTTATGTCTGAAAATTCGAGTCAGTTCATTTCTGAGGGGCATAACTCTAGCTCCAGGCTACAGAAGACTAGCAGGCTAGGACTTGGCCAAAAAGAATCGGCAGCTGAGCGCAAGCGAGCCATGCAAGAACTCCGCACCGAACAACGCTTTGAAGCTAAAACTCTAAACAATTGTATTCTCTGTTGCGTCTGCAAAAGATCAATTAATTAAATGAATATTTGCCGTTTTCTGATTTTGTAGGGTATTTTTGCGAAAAGTCAGGGAATTTTGAATTCCCGGATCTGTACGAACCCTGTTACTATTCAGATGAGCAACTTTGTTAGTATGGAGCCGCTACCAGTGCTTGTATCTTGGTCCTGGGAGGGATCCGTAATGTTTTCCGGGCGGTGTGTATGTATGGGTTATGCGTTTTCAGCTAATCGGGTGAGCCCTCAAACCCCCTAGTACAAGTATGGTATTGTTTCATTTCATTTCACTTGCCCGTCAAAATCCTGAAAATACACCCCTGCAATTTTCGGCTAGCAATTTCAATTCTGGGAGCAATTCTAAATTTTTAACCTGACTTGAAAAAGTTCCCGTCGATGGCTAAAAGATGCCCGTATGATTGAGCCCAGAATTTGGATGGCGCGTTGAGTACTGAAAGTGGCTGAAAAATTGCAATTCAATTTTGCAAGCCAAGCCAGTGGCAGTAACGGAAGTTCGCGTGTCTGATGGGGAGTGGAATATCCATTTCAGAAGGCAGTGAGACAGGCGTTGATTAGCAGCAGACAGACGGGCCGACGACCGCCGGTTGCAGCTAACAGACGGCGCTTGAGCGCTCCAGTCGGCAACAACCCTAGAGCGGCTGCTTTGCGACGTGCCCTTGGCATTCGACCTAGACCGGTAACTAAATTCCTAGTCTACATGTAAGGCATACATGTAACAGGTCATCCGCCGATGGGGGAGGGGGGTTGGGGGGTCTCGCGCCGGCCGGGGGGGGTCTGAGCCAAAATTTTGGGGGAGGGGGGTGGGCACTAAAAAACGCTCAAAAATCGAAAAAAATCGCAATTTTTTGGCTAAAAATTGCCAAAAATCGCTAATTTGGGCTGAAATACAGCTAAAAAGTGCTGTTTTGCAGGCGATTTTGGCAATTTTTGTGTGAAATTGTAAAAAATTGCAAAAATTTGCTTGAAAATTTACTTGCCAGAAAAATCGGAGGGGGGTGGGGTCGGTGAAATCGTCTCGGGGGGGGGGGGGGTCCCCGTCTGGGGGGGTCTGGCCTAAGTCGGGTGGGGGGCAGACCCCCCTGTTACATGTATGATGTGAGGCCTTCAACAGAGGGGTTGGGCTGTGTTGATTCACTAACAATCGCTTTCTGTCATTGTTTGGCAATTTGTGTACTGTATTTTTTATAAAGTCCGCTTCGCCTTTAGAATATCGGTCGCCATTCCGTCTTTTTTTGGATACGATCACTTGGCCGAAATCATTTCGCCGAAATTCAGTTGGCCGAATACGTTTCGCCGAATGTTCAGTTGGCCGAAAATCAGTTCGCCGACTGTTACGATTCGCCGAATGTTCAGTTCGCCGAAAGTTCAGTTCGCCGAATCAAAAAATAATATGTTCAGGTAGGTTTAATGGTTGTCTATGCGTTTAATGTGATTCGTTCAATTGGCGCAGCCATTTTATTTCATACACGCATACATAATGATAGCAATACAACTATAACTATAAGATAGATACAAGATATGACAACATCCAAAAAATAACAAACAGTAGGGACCAACCTTTTGAGGAACAATCATAAAAATACACACCCGGAAATGATGACGAAAAATGATGATGATGAAAATCGATGACAGCAGTGGTAGCTTCACGCGTTCCTGTTGCTAGTTCCTTCATTTTCGTGAGTGCTTGCGCTACCTCCACCTTGGCACGATCAGGCGCATATTGTGCTCATTAGATACGCGACCGACCTAAACGCTCAGTTTGGTACAAGAGGGTAGGTGTAGCGCCGCCTGGGGTTGCAAACTGACCTGTCCATTTCGAGAAATTGGTCGCCCTTTACAGCCCTCGCTTCGCCGTCGGCATCTCCAGTAGACAGTTAAACCGTGGTCGCTTTTCTTGTCCACAACGTAAACATGGCCCTCATGGCAGAAGGTGCTACACCCGCGCCTGGTTTTTATCAACGCATCAGCCATAGTTACGGCACACAACGTCTGACTGTTACAAGCAGAGTGACCTGGTCGGCCAGGCCATTTGCTAGGGAGGGGCAGTTATGCCCCCAGGTCATTTTCAAACAGGTTTGGCTAGCCTTCTCACTCTCTCTCTGATGTTCTGTTAAGTCTGAGGGTCATAGATTACCTACCTGAACATATTTTTTGATTCGGCGAACTGATTTTCGGCCAACTGAACGTTCGGCGAAACGTATTCGGCCAACTGATTTTCGGCGAAATGATTTCGGCCAAGTGAACCCAACCCCTTTTTTTAACTGAATGAAGAGATTTTTGGCACGATTAGTTCTATTATTATTATTTGTTTGTTTTGGCCCTAGCCTGCTAGCTTTCAGTAGCCCTTTTGAAATGATGTGACCCAAATTTTCAGACCCCAATCGGGGCTGCCCAATAGTCGTGTTGGCTGTACCCCAAAATTCTAACACGTCTGGTTGGGGTCTGGTGCCGGGGGGTCTGGTAGGGATTCAGATAGGGCATAACCTACTAGAGCTACAGAAGGCTAGCAGGCTAGGACTTGAAGCAACCTGTAAACCAATATAATAATAATCGTGCCAAAAAATCTTTTGATTCTGTCGAAAATTGACGGAATGGCGTCGAATAGAAAGTGTTCGGAAAACTCGAAAAATAAGGTCAGGCACTTTTTTATACGGCATGTTCCCGTTTCCTCCTTTCCCAATTCCTCCTTTCCCGTTTCCTCCTTTCCCGTTTCCTCCGTTCCCGTTTCCTCCTTTAGGAGTCCCGTTTCCTCCTTTTTCAGTTTTTTGCGTTTTAACAAAATTTAGACTGCTTTAAGGTTTTCTATGATGTTAGAATAGCGCCAGGCTTTACTTCTAACTAGCATACATACGAATGACGTACAGACACAAACACACATTTATAAATCAACAAAGGTCTCGTATAAATTTGCAGATCGGACTAAGGCTAAGGACAGAGAATAGGAATAAAAAAATCGACTTGAGAACAACCGAACAGTAGCGATTTGAGATGTTGCAACGCCACCGGATGCGATCTAGTTCCGGGTTTCCTTCGATCTTAAAGTATCGGTAGCCTCGATAATAGACGGCACTTTTGCCACGTTTTGTTTGATAAGAAATTAATTGCTCCATAATCGCCTGACACGTTTATGTTGGCAACAGACACAACTCAACAGACAGTCTTACGGTATTGACCTATCTGGTGAACACCGGCCCGCCAGCCGGCGTAATTGCTGGGCGCGCGCTGCACGCTCTTTATTGTTCGGCGGCAACTTTAAACTGGCTGCTGGTAGGCGGACCGGCCAAGCAGGGCGCTGGTCAACTGCCTGGCCGGCCGCCCGGTTAGCATTTATTTCGCCCGGTTAGCATTTATTTAGTTATTTTATTTAGCCCGCCCTATTTCTAGCAGTTTCACATCCTTCCAATCAAAAGGTAGCGAATTGGTTGTTCGAATGGTCAGCGCTGTCAATAGTTTCACAGTGAGCCCAAGCCAAAACGCTCAAATCGCCAAGTTCTGAAAGAATCTCAATTCGGATCTGGTTCTCCTCGTCGTTCACCACGCTTGACCAAACCCAAGAAGTTCTCGTGTTGTCACTCTGTTTATCAATACGGGAAAGCTCAAACTGATTGGGGAGGTGACAAGGCGCACAGCTTCTGATACTGTATGCGTTCTTTTGTAACATTCACTTCCTTGATCATTGTTTTGCTCTGGGGCTGGGCTCAAATGGGCTCTTGGCTTTTGACAGGTTTCACCTTATTTCTGCAAAGCGGAGTCAGAAATTTGCAAGGAAAAATGCTAGAGAGCATACATGGGCCGGGGGGGTAAGGGGGGGGTATACCCCTCCCCCGCGGCCGGCCAGACCCCCCACGGCCGTCCATTCAACCCCCTCGGCCTTCCACCCCCCCTCCCGGAGGGAGAAAATTTCGCTTATTTAAGGCAAAATAGGCGTTTTTTTGCCTTTTTTCGGGGGGGACCCCCCCCCCCCCCCGAGGTCTCAAACCCCCCCCCCTCTCCGGATTTTTCCGGCCCATGTATGCTAGAGAGTCACATATTTGCAACAATAACTGACCATACATGGGCCGGAAAAATCCGGAGGGGGGGTGGGGGGGTTGAGACCTCGGGGGGGGGGGGGTCCCCCGAAAAAAGGCCAAAAAACGCCTATTTTGCCTTAAATAAGCGAAATTTTCTCCCTCCGGGAGGGGGGGTGGAAGGCCGAGGGGGTGGTATGGACGGCCGAGGGGGGGGGGTATGGCCGGCCGAGGGGGAGGGGTATACCCCCCCTTACCCCCCGGCCCATGTATGTAACTGACTCCCATCCTACAGGGGGGTCAGAAATTGTAGGGAGTCAGAAATTTGCACAACACCGGCCAGGCAGTTGACCAGCACCCTGCCTGGCCGGTCCGCCTACCAGCAGCCAGTTTAAAGTTGCCGCCGAACAATAAAGAGCGTGCAGCGCGCGCCGAGCAATTACGCCGGCCGGCCGGCCGGTGTTCACCAGATAGGTCAATACCCAGTCTTACAGACACGGCTAGAGGAGGGTAACCTGAGGGGATGTACACACACCACACTGACCTCGCTGACAACTGCCCACTTCTTTACATTTCTTTTGTTCTTTGTAATTACACTTGTAATTGCCCATCTAATCGCCGTTTGTTGAGCAGCCTTTGTTGGGCCGCCGGCCGGCCCCGCTGGGCCAGGAAACAACATGGAAAGCACATATTAAAGCAGTCTTATAATAATGCAATACTAGCAGAGCTATTCTAACATCATAGAAAACCTTAAAGCAGTCTGAATTTTGTTAAAACGCAAAAAAACTGAAAAAGGAGGAAACGGGACTCTTAAAGGAGGAAACGGGAAAAGAGGAAACGGGAAAGGAGGAAACGGGAAAAGAGGAAATGGGAAAGGAGGAAACGGGCACAAACCTTTTATACCAACACTGCAGTATCATTTCGGAGAGAACTGAACACCATAGGACACCATAATAAGGAATGTCTGACTGAGCTGACTGCAGTATGTACAATAATATTGCAGACAATGATTCGTGGTCGCGGTGGAGGCAGACGTCCGATCGGCGGCGGTCTGCGCGCCACTCGCGGTTTCGTGCGTTCCGTGCGCGGCAGCGTGCGTCGTTCTCTAGTCACGCGCAGACAACTGACGTCGGCCTCCAACTCCAACACGGGAGTCAAGGCTCGACTGGGCTGGATCGATCGCAGACAGAAGCGACAGCAGCTGGTGATGCAGCGACGCGGCGTCACCTCGGCCAGTGCCAATGTGAGAAAGACTGCAACTCTGTGTCAGCGGTTGACTGAGGAGGAGGCTGTTTCAGACTGCTGCCAAGGCGAGAGGACGCGGAACCGTCGGACAGATGCAGAGCGACCTGATCGTACAGCAGAGACGGTGGGTGTTGCTTCTTTTGGCTCAATAGGTGCTTGTACAGTCAGGCACTGAACGCCGTTTGCGGTACCGGCACCTTATATGGTGACCTTATATAAATTCTTCAAAGATTGTTGCAATTTTTATTGAGATTCACAGTTTAGTTCGTGAGATAATTGCCTTCTCAGTCGAAACAGATTTTGGCAAAGAACAATAGCGATTCCGTTGCATTTCATAATAAAGCAGATTCCTACTGCTGGGGCTAATGATACTTTAGTGTTGAAGTAAGCCGAGTTTCTGTGTCACCAGTAAAGCCTCCAAGAGCCCTTAGCAGTAGCAGGAATCCGTTTTATTACGAAGAGCAGAATAATAAAAAAATCCCTCTTGTTCTAGGTATGGCCAATGGTTTTCAAAAATTCACGTTACAGCAAAAAAAATTATGCTAAAACCGCCGATAATATGACCGGATGCGATAATTTACGCAAAAAACCGCACTTGATTCAATCAAAAATTAGAAAAATGCGATCTAAAAACGTCCGTCTGCGAAGAACTTTTGTATGGCGCACTTGGTACCATTTCAAAATATGGGCAACAGATTTGAATAACTCGCGCTACAAGCAAAAATTTATGCTAAAACGCAATAGCATGACCGGATGCGATTATTTACGCAAAAAACCGCACTTAATTTCATGAATAATCAGAGAAATGCGGGTTCAAAACAGCCGCGTGGGTCAAATCGCGTAAATTAGTGTTTATAACTTGGTCGCCGTCCCAGCGGTGGCTGATTTTCTATGGCGCGAGTTACGAAGGTGCAACCAATGAGATTGTTTAAAATCTACTAGAAAGGTGTGAATATTCGTCGCACAGCTAAATTAACGCGAAAAAGTATGATTGCAAGTGTTGGGTTTAATAAAAGCCTGAAATGGAAAAAATTAAGAGTTACAGAAACATCAACACCGTTTGTGGGGCTAACGGCAAAGATCAGAGAGCCAATTCTTATATCAGTCGCAAGCTTGAAGTCTACTGTACACGGAACCGATTGAACATCTTTCGCCGAATTCGTCGTTTTTTCACAAGAACAAGAAACATGAAAAAAATCCACGAAAATGCCCATTTTCAGTAGTTAAGGAAGAATCAAATTTGTGGGGACCATGTCAAAGTGCGGAAAGAAAAAAAGCGGTGATATATAGGTAACGAGTTGCGGTGATTTTAAAACCGATTGAACAAAATTTGAATCAAGTCTCCTTTTAGCAGAAAATATACATTGAAAAACGACGAATTCAGTTTTCGAGAGGAAAATGCCCTTTAACGACCGAATTATGATTCAAAATGCATCTTATTCGATAGCTCACACTCTGTTTCATATAAATACATCACATCCCCCTCCTATCAATAACGGAACACAAAAAAGCATTTGCGCTTGAAGTTGCAAAAACCGTTTTGGACCACTTTTTGGCTGTGATTTTGTATTTTCTATTCCGCGCCGCACGCACGTGCTTTGGCCATCCCTACTTGTTCACTGCCAAAATCACTGTTTTGATTTTGAGAGCCAATATCTCAGGAACTAAGCAGAGTACATTAATGAAAATTTCATCAATCTTTCAAGAATTTATTTATCTTTCATTTAAAAAAGGATTTATTCAAATCGGTTGAGATTTGCGGTTGCTACAGCGAAAAATCTGCTGGGTTGTTTTTTTTTGGCACACCCTGTATAATATACATTTATGGTACCGCCACCGTAAGGTGTCGGTACCATAAACGGCGTTAAGTGTCTGACTGTTGTAGTTAGGGATGGGACCGGTATAAAAATACCGTATACCGTATAGTATTTTCGATACCGTATAATACCGTATACCGTGTAGTATGCTGCAAACGTTTAAAAACACCCCGTTGCGCTAGTATGTCGCCAAGTTTTGGTCAAAAACATTAAATTATTTTTTGTGGTCGGCCTTTCTTGTGAAAAACAGGGCTATTTTTGATTGTGATCTGTTTTGTAAGTACATAGAACTGTCTGTTTATTTAAAGATTTGAAGCTGAGCCGACAATACAAGTATTGAATTTATTTTGAATTATGTCTAGTGGATATATAGTAAATATTAATTTTATTTTGGTTGGACAGATTTGCTTCACTTCAAATTAGTGAAATGCTAATCAAAGATGCGTTGATTTTGTTCAAAAGCAAAATTGCAGGTTTCTCAACGTGTAATGTCACATTTTCTATTTCTAGGAAGCCAAAAAAACTGCCATAAAGGTAGATTTTTGTGTTTTTCTAACCGATAACATTGTTTACAAAACCAAAAAACAGTACTGGCACCTTTAAAAGCGCGAAAATGACATGAATTCATTGCAAAAATCTGGCTGATTTAGTTTTAGCAACTATGCGGTATTATACGGTATAAAAAATACCGTATACCGTTTAATACCGTATAGCCAAAAATACCGTATGATACCGTATAATACCGTATACCGTTCCCATCCCTAGTTGTAGTAGACAAAGTACGGTCAAATCTCCATATTTGGTTTCCAATCTCAAATTTTCTTGGTCCCAAAGTACTGAAATATGCCCTATCTTATAGCATTACCGTAAGTACAACACCCCGTTAGTGCAACTGCAGCACTACATCGTGTCCAATTGATTAGCACCTCCGTATTGGAAGCCCGAATTGGATGGTGCACTACTGAACTAAACGCAAGAATGGCTAAAAATCGGCGTTCTTAGCTGAAAATTTGCAGCCCAATTGAGCAATTTTAGTGTCTACTACAATCTTAAGGACGAATTTACGCTTCTGCCACACAGGTTGCACTGGCACTTTAAAAATGGCTACCAAACGCTCAATTTAGACTGGTGGACTGGCAGAAACCAGCCGGACGGCAGTTTTCGGGTCTGCCGAAGTCTAAATGAGTGGTTTAGCCATTTAGAAAGTGCCTGTGCCACCCGGGTGGTCGAAGTGTAAATCCGTCTTTACAGTTGTAGTAGACACTAAAGTTGCTCAATTGGTCTACGAATTTTTATCTAAGAACGCCATTTTATTGCCACTTTTGGTTTTTTTCAGTAGTGTACCTTCCAATTCGGACTCCTACCGCGTTCAGCAGATGGCCTGGTAACAAAAGTTGCAAAACAATTCGTCCGGGGCTCTGTTGACCCAAGTCGGTGGTAAGTAGCGATCGACCGGAACCAAAAATTTCGCCCGAACCGGAACCGGAACCGGAACCACCCAGTTCCGGCCGGAACCGGAACTTCTTCAATATTTGGTCCAAAATTTATAGAAACGTATTTATGGGCACGTCGTGTACAAATTCCTGTTATAAACATCAGCAGAAGTCAAATCAACAACAGAATACAGACTTTTCAATAACAGTAGTCAAGAGCACGCAAATTGTACTTCAGAAAGAGAAGCTTTTCAACATTTTCAGGTTTCAGCTTTGATCTGTCACCTTCGGAGATGTTTTTAGCTGCCTTAAAGGCACAGTTGTTAAAAAGAATTTTTTGAAGGCCAAAAATTTTTGCTTTTTTTTTTAAAAATTTAAAAAATAATTTTTTTTTTGAAAATCGTCTTAAATGGGTCCAGCATGCTAGTACAGATACTTACAACAAATTTTCCACTTTTGCACCTTAAGTCAGTTGAGAAACCTGTTCGAAAACGACAATACAGCTCTAAACACTGCCTGTAACTGCATAATTTCACCGAAAATTGTCTTTAGAGGCCCTTCTAATGATGCATAACATGGAAAACTGCATAATTTCTCCCCATTCATGCAAATTCAACTGCCCCCACTGAGCTGCGCACTTTATTAAACAGACGCAATAATACTTGATGTAACTGAATATCCATCGAAAATAGTGAATGAAAAAGTTCCGGTTCCGGTACCCCTTTTCACCGGAACCGGACCGGAACCGGAACCGCCAGTTCCGGCCGGAACCGGAATTCCGGTCGATCGCTAGTGGTAAGCAGACCACCTGCTTCTTAAACTATATACCTGTATAGCGATCGACCGGAATTCCGGTTCCGGTTCCGGCCGGAACTGGCGGTTCCGGTTCCGGTCCGGTTCCGGTGAAAAAGGGTACCGGAACCGGAACTTTTTCATTCACTATTTTCGATGGATATTCAGTTACATCAAGTATTATTGCGTCTGTTTAATAAAGTGCGCAGCTCAGTGGGGGCAGTAGAATTTGCATGAATGGTTAGAAATTATGCAGTTTTCCATGTTATGCATCATTAGAAGGGCGTGACCCCAGTTCCGACTTTCCCCACTTCCGATGTCCCCACTTCCGATACCCCAGTTCCGACTTTCCCCACTTCCGATGTCCCCACTTCCGACTTTCCCCACTTCCGACTTTCGTACAAAAAATGCTTTTTTTAAAATGGAGTTATCGTTTAGAACCATAGAACTGTTTCCAAGCATATCCAGGCAATACCATACATAACAGAACAATTAACACTACAATACAAATTTGTACAAGTACGCAGCTTAGACTACAGTGACAAATTTGTGGGCTGCGATAGATTATAGGAGATGCCCCTCACTAAAGAAAACTCAGCCTCGAAGTCTAAATCGTTGCGGTTCTGCGCGTTCCATTTTGAAAAAATCATTTTTTGTACGAAAGTCGGAAGTGGGGAAAGTCGGAAGTGGGGACATCGGAAGTGGGGCAAGTCGGAACTGGGGTATCGGAACTGGGGACATCGGAAGTGGGGAAAGTCGGAACTGGGGGTAAACCATTAGAAGTGCCTCTAAAGACAATTTTCGGTGAAATTATGCAGTTACAGGCAGTGTTTAGAGCTGTATTGTCGTCTTCGAACAGGTTTCTCAACTGACTTAAGGTGCAAAAGTGGAAAATTTGTTGTAAGTATCTGTACTAGCATGCTGGACCCATTTAAGACGATTTTCAACAAAAAAAATTTTTTTTAAATTTTTTTAAAAAAAGCAAAAACTTTTGGCCTTCAAAGAAATTTTTTTTTAACAACTGTGCCTTTAAGGCAGCTAAAAACATCTCCGAAGGTGACAGATCAAAGCTGAAACCTGAAAATGTTGAAAAGCTTCTCTTTCTGAAGTACAATTTGCGTGCTCTTGACTACTGTTATTGAAAAGTCTGTATTCTGTTGTTGATTTGAACTTCTGCTGATGTTTATAAAAGGAATTTGTACACGACGTGCCTATAAATACGTTTCTATAAATTTTGGACCAAATATTGAAAAAGTTCCGGTTCCGGTTCCGGCGAAAATTTTGGTTCCGGTCGATCGCTATACCTGTAATGTAGGTTGGTGTTTAAAGGAACCGAATTGTGATGACTAACCGTAGATTAATGTGCGTGTTTTGCAGACAAACTAGTCAAGCGTTCGGTGGCGGTCGCGGAGCCGGACGGTTGCAGTTGCAGACGCGCGCTCGAGGGAGAGGAGGAGGCAGAGGCGGAAACTTTGCCGCCGGCGGACGCATGCGCTCCGATATGACTGTTGTAATCTCGCCCAAGAACCGACTCGGACAGCAGACAGTAGACTCTTTTTCTTTACACTCCGTTTTATCACACCGGTGCGTTTCAAAATTTTAGAACTTCATTCGAGGCAGAGGCAGAGGCCGCGGCAGAGGAAATCAGCAGCGCTTCAACAGTTGGGACTCGCGCGATATGCGATCTTCGTTCAGTCATAACGATGTAAGCAAGAGGCGCTTTTTCTATGCTCGCGGCAGATAGTCGGTCGTTTGCTTTACTACGTAATTAAGGTTGCGTGGCGCTAGGTCCTCAAATAGCTTTTCCACTCTCTTTTTGCCATCCATAGCAAGTCCCCCTTCGGCGAAGACCAAAGCCCTCAGATCGGACCCTTGCCCTGGAGCCATTTGTTTAAAACTTTTTTCAGTCCCGTCACCAATAAGTTGCTCAGCTTGCCTGTAAAATAGCGCGTTTTTGCTATCTGATCCTTCATTAGCGCTTTTTTCGATAGATTTACCCGTCCCCGGCCTTTTGCCTGAGACCCGGGTTGGTTGGTTGGTTGGTTGGTTGGTTGGTTGGTCGGTCGGTCGGTCGGTCGGTCGGTTGGTTGGTTGGTTTCTCGCCATGGCATAGGGTGTGCCAAAAAAAACAACCCAGCAGATTTTTTGCTGTAGCAACCGCAAATCGCAACCGATTTGAATGAATCTTTTTTTAAACAATAGATAAATAAATTCTTGAAAGACCGATGAATCGCTTATTAAGATAGCCTGCTTAGTTCCTGAGCTATTTGCCCTCAAAGTCAAAACAGAGATTTTGGCAGTGAACAAGAGTAATAAACACAACCCAGCAGATTTTTTACTTTTACAACCATGAATCTTAACCGATTTGAATGAATCCTTTTTTCAATGAAAGATTGATAAATTCTTCAAAGATTGGCGCAATTTTTATTGAGATTCACTCTTTAGTTCTTTAGATATTGCCCTCAAAGTCGAAACAGATTTTGTTAAAGAACAAGAGCGATTCCGTTGCACTTCATAATAAAGCAGATTCATACTGCTGGGGGCTAATGACACTACTGTTGAAGTGAACCGAGTTTATATCGTCGCCACTATTGTAAAACGAGCCAAGTAACATAAAGTCGAAATCGCGAAAATCGCCTTTTAAATATTTGTTACATTTTAGTGAATTAGCTTCAATATCAGTTTAAATATTTTTTACCTAAAATGGATACATGGTTGTATCTCCTCACACAGAGCGAATTTCGACTTCGTTCCTTCGCCAAAACGTTTTTAGGTGCTTTAGCTATAGTTTTTCGCACTTAACTCCATTTTTTCCATTTTGTTACTTGGCTCATTTTACCATACTGGCGACGATATGTCACCTGTAAAGCCTCCAATAGCCCTCAGCAGTAGCAGCAGACATGGGCAAAGGGGGGGGGCTGTGGGGGGGTTGGCCCCCCATCAGGCTCTGATCTACCCCCCATCAGCCGGCCGCTACCCCCCATCAGGAATTTTTGGGAAGAATTTTGTATAGAAAATTATGATAAAAATATGCCTGGAATAGGCGTAAATGAGCTCAGAATAGCTAATTTTAACTTATTTTAATGAAAAATAAGCAAAAAACCCTGATTTTCGCCAAAAATCGGACTTTTTGGCTTACCACCCCCTCAGCCCCCCATCAGGCGCTCATACCCCCCATCAGCCCCCCTCAGGAATTGAAAATTCTACCCCCCCATCAGCCGAAATGCTAGCCCATGTCTGAGTAGCAGGAATCCGTTTTATTACGAAGTGCGGCGGAAAAAGAAAATTTCCCTCTTGTTCACTGCCAAAATCACAGTTTTGATTTTGAGAGTGAATATCTCAGGAACTAAGCAGAGTACATTAATAAACGTTACATCAATCTTTCAAGAATTTATTTATCTTTCATTTAAAAAAGGATTCATTGAAATCGGTTGAGATTTGCGGTTGCTACAGCTAAAAATCTGCTGGGTTGTTTTTTTGGCACACCCTGTACATATACGTATACGTATATGGGCTAGCATTTCGGCTGAGGGTCTGTTAAATTTTCAAATCCTGAGGGTGGTTGAGGGGAAGACGGTAAGCCAAAAAGTCCGATTTTTTACTAAAATTAATCAAAGTTTTAAGACTTATTTTTCGCTAAAATACGGTAAAATATGCTATTCTGAGCTTATTTGCATGCTTTCATCATACTTTTCTACGTATACAGAATTCTTAATAAAAAATTCTTGAGGGGTAGCGTCCGCCTGAGGGGGTCAGCCCCCTCAGCCCCCTTTACCCAGGTCTGGTAGATGGTGCCAAACAATGATAGCCCCTTGCCCAGAACAAAGTTATGTAGTCACTTTTGCCTCACTAATCGGCTGATTTTCTAGCTGTCCTCTATGCCCACAGCTGTTAAAAATTTTTTTGAAGGCCAAAAATTTTTGCTTTTTTTTAAAAACGTTTGAAAAAGATTTTTTTAATCGTTGAAGGCGTCTAGCGTGCTAGTGCAGGTGCTTACAACTAATTTTCAACTTTTGCACGGCATCCTAATCTGTTTTCGTATCATGCTTGGTTTGCTCTGGGCCGGGGGCTATGATTGCATTGTGCTGTATCGTCTGCTGAGAGAAGCAATTTCAGACGGGAACAACCCTGAACGAGCGGTTCGGCGGAGGGCGTTCGCGAGTGCAAGTGAGAGGTCGAGGAGGCAGGCAGATTTTCTTCTAGCCAGCGATAACCGATGTCTTTCCGACAGCCACTTTGCTTATATCCTATCTATCTAATTAACTTAATTGGTGATGATACGATGGAGTGCCCTTGTACAGTTTTCTTCGTAAGCGGTTAACTCGGCAACTACTGAGAGACTTGTGGTTAGAGAATTTCTGTTTTTTTTAGTTGCCGGCTTAACTGACTGTTCTTGTTGTTGTCGTTTGTCTGCCGGAGTAAAGGTGTGATCGTATTTGGTGTCTAGCGCTCTTTTCACCACTCTGTTGATAGTACGGTATTAGGAGCTATCCCCGGCTTCGATGGCTATGATAGATGGAGATATATAGCATAGTCTATCACCATAAGCAGCTCGTCCGCGCTCGCTTGTCAACGAAGAGAAGAGAGGAGTGACAGCCTACAACAGTATTTATGCAGACCTGATAGATAGAGATATATAGCATAGTGGAAGGGTCTGCCGCGCGGACGCCCTTGCAAGATTTATGCCCAAAATAACCAGCAAAGTCAAGGAAATTGTCCTAATTTCGGCTAATATACAGTATGTTATAAGAAATTCCAGCTGGTTTGCGTTACACTTTGCACCAGACCAGAACATGAGCTTCATTACATAAAGTATTTGTTATTCGGTTCCCGAAATTACAAATGTAGCTTCGGTATTCGGAATTTTCGTATTCGGTTGCATTTTGACTGCTAAGCACAGAAATGTTCAATGTTTAGCCTTAAATTAAAATACGATCGATCAACCAATCGTCTATGTCCTAAAACTCTAAACAGCAAAAGCCAGTGAACGAGCAACTAGTCAAGTCAGTGTTTCCAGTTGCTGATGTAGTCACTTTCTAAGTGATGAGGAGACAGTATCGGAGAACTCAATTGCAGGATAGCTTTTATTCATGCGTACTTGTACGTGAGAGAGCGTAGGTCGGCTCAGAGTCAAAACTCGCAAACAGTCACTTGGTTGTGTCTTCATGTGCATGTAGATTGTACCACTGTCTGATGAGCTTTGCTAGAAAAGGCCGGCTTTAACTCTGCAAGTAAAAGTAAGTATACTTTTCAGGAGCCAGGGGTTGTTTTTGAGATAGGTGACCATCATGTGTCGTCTCATCTTCGGGTCCATGTTGAGCACTTTCAGCGCCAGCGAACGACTTCCGTCGCTTACCGACGCAACCAAGATCAGGGTCAGCAAAATCAGCGGATACTGCATTCCGATCTAAATCAGTTTTTCTTTCTTCTACAACATGCTTAGTGAGTGTTGCAATTTTCAAGACAAGCAATCTTTTCGGCGACTACTTTTTACAGTTCCACGCACTAAAATTGCTCAAACTGAAAATGATGTACATGTATGTGCGTCTAAATTTTCCTTCAAGCCTGGTTAGTTAGCATACATGTAACAGGAGGTCCGGGGTCTGCCCCACCGATTTTTCGGACAGTCTCCCTCTGATTTTATATGGCAAGTATTTTTTTCAGCAAATTTTTACACTATGGTAACATTTTAGACACTAAAATTGCTGCCTGTAAAACAGAACTTTTTAGCTGTATTTGAGCGCAAATTAGCGATTTTTTACGATTTTCAGTCCAAAGTTGCGATTTTTTGCGATTTGTGAGCGTTTTTTGGTACTCAACCCCCTCCCCATCGGCTGATGACCTGTTACATCTATGCTGGTTATACTGTTGATTTGGTATACCGAACCCATTACAGGAAATTGGGTATTTTTGTGAATGCCTACCCAATAAATACCTACCGATTCCAGGTCTTTTAATAAATACCATTATTTTGGGAATACCCAGGTATTTGGGAATCAGTACTTTTTATCAAGTTTAGGACAAAAAATTCCTGTTGTTTTTCTTTGTACCTTGAAATTTTTCAGCATTCAGAAGTCAAATTCTATTCACAAATTCTGTTGAAAAAATTGAATTTGAATGATATTTAGTCCGCTGACCCTATACCCCCGTCCCAGCAAGCTTGCTTTGGTATTAGAAAGCTCTGATATTGGCTGAACTTCACACTGCTGGTTATAATCAAATCTGTACCTATATAGCTAGCATTTATGTTCAGTAGTTCATCGTGTTACTGTTCCTTAGGTGTTGTAACGTTTTTTACTAGTAAGACACAGACACACTTGATAACAAGACCGCACGGTAGAGAACACAATACACACAGAATACCAGAATCATGTACAGTACAACATTCATTCTTCATTACTCCCCCTGTGAGAAGCGACGTGGTTAGTAGCTTTTGGCCTTGGCTTTCTGACGAATTCGAGAGAGACCTTTTCTGACCGACCATCTGGGCCCCTCACCATCATATAGAATATGGAGTAACTTCCAGGACCTCACATGGGCCTTTCCAAAGAGGGTTCAACTTCCCGCCCTTCTGTTGAAGACGCATCAAATTCTTGACAAATACGTGATCACCAACTGTGAAGCTGTCTGGGCAGAGCTCCTGAAGTTTCTGATCCCGACGCCGGAGCTGCTGAGATAAGAGACGGTCACGAATAGAAGAGAGAATGGCTTGGTCTGATTGAAAGACGAGCTGCTGAGGAGGGAGACCAGTTGACGAGTGGCATCATCCCGGGTCTCGGCACCAATGTAACGTTTTTTACTAGTAAGACACAGACACACGAGATAACAAGACCGCACGGTAGAGAACACAATACACACACAGAGAATACCAGAATCATGTACAGTACAACATTCATTCTTCATTGTCTGTACTGTACGGCAACGGCAGGCCTTAAAACTATGGAACTGTACACCTGGACAGATTTGTCTTAGCCCAAATTATTCATAGAAACGTTTTCACTCGAGTGAAACTAAAAATTTGTAAATACCGAATAAATACCGGTATTTTTCGAATACCTACCCATACCGAACCGATTCCGGAAAATGCCATACCCAAATAACAGTAGCTGGTTACTTAAGGAAAGTTTAGCTAGAGAACTTTAAGATGCATTTTGCGAGAAAGTCAGCTTTGAGGGGGCAAGCAGGGCCATCTCACGGATCTGGCTGATATTTATATCTATTAAAATAGAGCACAGTCGAAGACCAACGGTGCATGCCCGGCCACCAGCAACCCCCTAGAACCGGAGCTACACCCCCTCAAAGTTGGGTCGGCAGCAATTTTCGGGCTCATTTTAATAGCTCTGACACCCTCCATTCAAACGATCACCCTTCATTCGTTTCTTAAGCTAGGATCCCGACTCGCATATGGTTTTGTAGCTGGCCCAACGGCCTTTCATTTTCTGGTACTCCCGTTTCCAGATCGTAGCTGGTTACCGAGATATTCGCCGAAAACTGCGAAATTTCCACAAAATGCCACTCCGTTTTTTTTCGAAAAATCTTTATAACTTTTTGTGCAAAGGCCCTGCCAAGCTAATGTTTTAACAAAAGTTAGGCATGAGTTGGCCAAACAAAATGAGCGCCCCCTAGTGTGCGGTTGTGGGGGGTGGGGGGGTGTTTTGGCCTCTCAAAGGTGTTCGAAAAAAATTTTTTTCTGCAAAGCTTAGTTGTTAGCATACTGTTATATGCAGTTTTGTGTGCTGAGTTCGAAAATGCATTCAGTTTTGCTAGATTCGCTCTGGATCGGGAGAAATTGGCGTCCAAATTTGAGACCAACCCTTTTTCTTGACTGGCACCACTCGCTAGTATGACCATTAACCGCGGTGCAATGCAGTTTTTCTTACGTAGTTTTTGATGCTGATTCGAAAATAACTTTATTTTGCTCTACGTTGCCTACTTTTGAAGATATCGGCATTTTTATGATTTGGGAACAAAACGGCTGCACTTGCTATAACATGCTCGTTTGAAAGGTGACTCAATTCAGTCGCATCTAGGGTACAGAGCCATAAAAATTTATATCACCTAATGCAGTTTTTGCCGCTGATTACGAAAATGACATCTGTTTTTCAATCTGACTGCTCCTGAGCTACTTATGTAACTTTTATGCCCTGGTACTCAGACAATAAGTTATCTGTCAAATCTGGACATAATACGGTATCTATCTGGTGCAGTTTTCTTCGCTGATTCAGAATATTATCATATTTTTGCGCTACGGCCACTCTGTCGCAAGTTATGGACCTCGAAAGTTTCATTAAGAAACATGCCGTGAGAAGCTGTAATCCTAAAATAAATGTTCAGCATTCGTGCATTTCTGAAGTGAACCTTTTGTCAGTCAATAGTGTACCCGACCTATTTTGACCCGCTGAGTTCAAAAATGGCGTTTGTTTTAATCTATAGTTACTCGTTTTGGAGATACATGAATATTAATGCAAATTTTGTTTGATCAGTAATATCTCAAAATTGAACAGCAGTAGAGAAAAACAAACGCCATTTTTGAACTCAGCGGGTCAAAATAGGTCGGGTACACTATTGACTGACAAAAGATTCATTTCAGAAATGCATGAATACTGAGCATTTATTTTAGGATTACGGCTTCTCACGGCATGTTTCTTAATGAAACTTTGGAGGTCCATAACTTGCGACAGAGTGGCCGTAGCGCAAAAACATGATAATATTCTGAATCAGCGAAGAAAACTGCACCAGATAGATACCATATTATGTCCAGATTTGACAGATAACTTATTGTCTGAGTACCAGGGCATAAAAGTTACATAAGTAGCTCAGGAGCAGTCAGATTGAAAAACAGATGTCATTTTCGTAATCAGCGGGAAAAACTGCATTAGGTGATATAAATTTTTATGGCTCTGTACCCTAGATGCGACTGAATTGAGTCACCTTTCAAACGAGCATGTTATAGCAAGTGCAGCCGTTTTGTTCCCAAATAATAAAAATGCCGATATCTTCAAAAGTAGGCAACGTAGAGCAAAAATAAAGTTATTTTCGGAATCAGCAGCAAAAACTACGTAAGAAAAACTGCATTGCACCGCGGTTAATGGTCATACTAGCGAGTGGTGCCAGTCAAGAAAAAGGGTTGGTCTCAACTTTGGACGCCAATTTCTCCCAATCCAGAGCGAATCTAGCAAAACTGAATGCATTTTCGAACTCAGCACACAAAACTGCATATAACAGTATGCTAACAACTAAGCTTTGCAGAAAAAAATTTTTTTCGAACACCTTTGAGAGGCCAAAACACCCCCCCCCCTCCCCCCCCCTAACCGCACACTTTGGGGCGCTCATTTTGTTTGGCCAACTCATGCCTAACTTTTGTTAAAACATTAGCTTGGCAGGGCCTTTGCACAAAAAGTTATAAAGATTTTTCGAAAAAAAAACGGAGTGGCATTTTGTGGAAATTTCGCAGTTTTCGGCGAATATCTCGGTAACCAGCTACGATCTGGAAACGGGAGTACCAGAAAATGAAAGGCCATTGGACCGGCTACAAAACCATATGCGAGTCGGGATCCTAGCTTAAGAAACGAATGAAGGGTGATCGTTTGAATGGAGGGTGTCAGAGCTATTAAAATGAGCCCGAAAATTGCTGCCGACCCAACTTTGAGGGGGTGTAGCTCCGGTTCTAGGGGGTTGCTGGTGGCCGGGCATGCACCGTTGGTCTTCGACTGTGCTCTATTTTAATAGATATAAATATCAGCCAGATCCGTGAGATGGCCCTGCTTGCCCCCTCTCTTCGGCACCAAAGCTGACTTTCTCGCAAAATGCATCTTAAATAATAATAGAAAGGTGATGAAAAAGCGGAACCCCGAGAGCAGCAGCCGATCTGCTCTAGTGAAACCAAGGGCCGGCCACCGACCCACTCTCTTTAGCATCTGCACTTCTCAATTTAGCATCGAATTAAAAGACAAATTATACCATTTTTCTGTTTAATTCTACGAGTCTTCTTATGCTCCTAAGCTTTATTACTTGTTGTATAAAGTTTTATTTATTACTTACTACCCTTGCTTGTAATGAAGAATCGCGAATTGGTTTGTAGTACTGTTGCATGCGTATACGCATTACGCATATCATTACGCAAAGTACGCATAGCATTTCAGAATGCGTATACGCATACGCATGCGCATTTGAATTTCATTACGCAATATTATTACGCATTCTGCCAAAAGTTTGCGTATTTTTGCGTAATGCGTATTGGGTCTGAAAAACAGCTGTCTTTTCGAATGTCTTGCAAAAAAGTAGTTCAATTTGTTACCAAATGGTCAATCCTCTTGTTTTTAGTGGGGTGTGGTGAGGGCACCAGAAATTTTCTGAGACAGTTTTACGGTTTAACAAAGTCGTGCTTGCTAGCTAATATTAAAAAAATGCTAAGTTTTAAAGGAAAGGAGACGTGCGACAAATCTTTGAATTTAGAGTTTCTAGGTTTTGGGAGATATCAGTTGTGTGTGTTGTGTGCTCATGCTATCAGTATGTACGTACTTCCACTACTGTCGGAAGAATATTGTATATTTTCCATTAATTTCCGTTTCCAATATTGAGCATTTTCCAAAATATTCATATAAAATACATATTGTACATATTTTCTCAAAACCAGTTTTCAGTTGAAAAATGCTGCTAAAACAGTCGTTTGTGAAGTAAATGAGAAAGGGTCGTTTGGACCTGATTGGCATGAAAGTGATTCAGTACTTCAGTCAAATTTTCAATATTTTATTTAATTTCTGTTAAAAATTCTCCACGTACTGTACAGTCAGTTAGTCGGAAGCCTTCCAATGTCTGTCTATTATGGTTGAGTGCTACTAGTCGTTCTAGAAATGAACATTCGATTCGACCATTTTTGTATCAACGCGCATAAATCTCTTGCCTTTTGAAAACATAAGTACTGTACATACTATATTGCAGTTCTTTGTTGAATGGACCTTAAGCCTCAAGTATGTCTAAAAATTAGATTATAGAGGTGGATACCAGTGTTGTGCCTGGCTCAAATTTCTAAAACTCGGTAAGTATTCAGTAAGTAAATCCAGATTTTTTGAAATTCAGTAAGTATGAGTAAGTACTGGGTTTTTCAAAGAAACCCGGTAAGTACTCAGTAAACAATTCAGTAAACTCGGTAAATCCTTCAAAATTCAGAAATATACAATTCATCTGAAAAACGTTTCCCTAATATAGCTTTTAGCTACTAGAATCCTTTTTCAGTTCTGATTGATGAGTTTAAGATAATGTAGCTCGACTGTTCAGAATTTTAATCATGTTTTGCGTTATTTCACATTATTTATTGTGCTAATTGGCATGGAAAGCCTTAAAATATGCACACTATACATAGTGACTAGAGGATGTGGCTTTAGATGAAAAGCTTGGCCAAATTGGCAGGTGAAGATTTGTTCTAATTTTCGCCATTTCCTCATAGTCCTGATAGTCCTACTTCTATACAAATACAAGTAGTCTTCGCGCCTGATAGGCTGTTTGGAATTCTGGCGCGCAAAGAAAGCTTGGGTTATGCAACAAGCAGTGAAAATTGCAAAAAATGGGCAAAAATCGTGTGTTTTCTTCGTTAGCAGATCTATTAGCGAAAGAAAAACCGTATATTTTCTAGCACAAGTCCGGCGAGCTACCAATTGCAGAAGCTTTTACTCAGTAAACAACTCAGTAAATTACCGAGTACCAAGTTTACCGAATTTTTTTCTAATTGAGTAATTCAAAATTGAAACTCGGTATTCAGTAAGTAAATTTAAGAAAAATTTTTACCGGTAAGTAAAAGTACTTACTTTAATTCAAATTAACTAAGTACCGAGTAACTTTTACTCAGTAAATTTACTGGGAACAACACTGGTGGATACCTACGTACGTAGTATACTGCAGAGCCAAAAATGCCGTTCAGTGAAATTTCTGAATATTTCTGAGATTACGCATTACGCATACGCAATACGCAAAATACGCATTAGTTTTTGGAATGCGTATACGAAAACTGATACGCATTTGTAATTGGAATGCGTATACGCACACGCATACGCATACGCATTTGAAAAATCCGGTATTAAACAACAGTAGTTTGTAGAGGCGAGATTTAATCTACAATATGTCACTAACCGTTTTGGCTGGGGCAGGGAGCTGCAGCAATCGAATGTAGACTAATTATTCCCGTAGAGAGTAATCTTCAAGCCTTTGAGGAGAGTCGACTATTATATGGGTTCCTCCTACTGTACGTTACAAGTAGTTCGTTCGACTATTAACTCCTCATAATTAGACCCAGTTCTTACCAAATTTAGTAGTGGTTAGTAGCCCAAGTTTTTAGCATTTCATTTAGTTTGTAATTAGTGGTTAGTAGTCAATTTGTAGTCTCAGCTATAAATCCCCTGTTTGTAGTTAATTTGTATTCCGAGCTAGAAAAATTTGAAGCCATATACAATAGTTAAAATTGATGGGATTCGTGCTAAAATGAACTAAGCCGTAAAGCAATGTTTTAATGTTTGGGATTAGTGGACAATTTTGACGATTTTTGTAAATTGTTATAAAAATGCAATCAAAGAGAGAATTTCGAGATTTGAGACTACATAGAGTGAGAACAATACCTGAAAAACCCAATACTCCAATACCCAATACCTGACACCCCATCGCAATACCCAATACCGAACACTTGCGTGGCTGGGCCAAAAATTGAATTTCAGTGAACAGGTACACAATAGGTAGGTACATTCTGGTGGTGTACACTGGATTTTTGCATTGTGAATAAGATTAAGAGACCTGGTTGGCTCAACCAGGGGTAGAAAAATTTAAAAAATTATCCTTTAAGAGTATGGCACTTTAACCTCAAGAACTAAAGCAGAGCGTCTTAACAAAACTTTCAACATTCTGTCAATAATTTATTTTGTCTTTCATTTAAAATATTGAAATCGGTTCAGATTTGTGGTTGCTAGAGCAAAAAATCTGCGGGTCTGTTATTTATTGACGGACCCTCTATTTGGCTGAGAAGTAAAATCTAACTTTATTCGTAAAGTGGTCAAGAAGCTTTCAAGGCTTCAGTGTTGTTATTATTGCCAGCCAGAACAATAGACACTGCACGGTCAACACAGACCAGCTCATATGGCTTCCTAATCTGGGCTCGATATATAAGCTCCTCCTACCCACGCACTCTCAGCAGGCATCAGCAACGTGCCAACAACATCTGCACTTTAATAATCGCCAATTTCCGCCGGCAACAAATCGCTGCAAAAAACGCAAATGCGTAGGAGCTACGTACGACCAGCTAAATTTTGCTTGGCTTTTAATTTTATTGCTTGGTATATAGAGCAGAAACGTGATTAAACTAACAGAGCAGATACACGCAATGTACAGGGTCCGTAAAAAACAACCCTGCAGATTTTTTTACTGTAACAACAGCAAATCTCAACCGATTTGAATGAGTACTTGTTTGAAGGAAAGATTGATAAATTCTTGAAAGATTGGTGCACTTTTTTATTGAGATACTCCTCTTAGTTCTTGAGATATTTGCTCTCAAAGTCGAAACAGATTTTGGCAAAGATCAAGAGCAATTCCGTTGCATTTCGTAATAAAACAGATTCTTACTGCTGAGGACTAACGAGACTTTACTGATTAAGTAAACCGAGTTTGTAAGTCACCACCATAAAGCCTCCAATAGCCATTAGCAGTAGCAGGAATCGGTTTTACAACGAAGTGCAGCGGAATAATAAAACGTCCCTCTTGTTCACTGCCAAAATCAGAGTTTTGCTCTTGAGAGCGAATATCTCAGGATAGGAACTAAGGAGAATACATTAATGAAAATTTCAGCAATCTTTTAAGAATTTATTTATCTTTCATTTAACAAAGGATTCATTCAAATCGGTTGAGATTTGCGGTTGATACAGCAAAAAATCTGCAGGGTTGTTTTTTGATGGACCTGTAGAACAGTTGAATATACACACGTGTACGGTGCGTGGCCAATAAAAGCATTTGCTTGGTTTGCATTGCCAGGCACTGTGGTTGCAGGTGTTGATGTGCCTACATCTGTACTGGTGAAGACAGTGCCTCCCTCTGTCTGCTGCTTCGAATCTATCTAAAACACCGTTCTCGGGTGGAATACAGTCCCAAAATTAAGTAAGAAGCGATTGTATTCAATATTTCTGAGAAAGAGGGGTCCAGGCGTAGTGTACAGGTGTAGTGACTACAGCCCCTTTGCGATGAAGGTGGGAGAAAAGAAGAACGAAAATATAAGAATCTGTTTCGCTAATGAAATAATTTAGCAGCCAAATTTCGAGTCCATTATGTGAAGTTCTGTGGCACATGAAAATCTCAGTGCAGTAAAACACCGCTTTGTGTCCAGGGCTGACCTACTGTACAATATGTACGAATGTCACTCAGAAACTTACAGAAGGACAGTGCTCCACCAGGAGAACGCAGCTTCTTGTTCTTTACCGTTTGTGACCGATAGTTCATCTTCAAATCGAGCAGCTCTTATCAGGGTCTGCATCGAACCTGGTGCAATGCTGCCACGCCACCATTAGAAGCGCTGCGGTCCTTTGAATCTAGCTGAAAGACGGTTCTGTTCACGGTGTAAAATAGAACGATCCCCTTATTTTCTGTCACAGACGCATTTGTAGCTAGCTGCCCACTATTATTAGTTATTACATCTTAACCTCAGACCTCACTGAAATACGATTCCAAAATTTTAGCCTAGTAAAATGTGAAGTTCTGCGGTTATCGCTCTAGCGTATATGGACGTACACAGTACGTAGGTTCATCTGCCTAATCACTGTCCTAAAAATGCATAAAAACAGACAGATAAATGCTGTCCAGTGGAAATTCTCGGGAGCGTAGGGGTAGTGGGTGGGTTTGGTACACCCCATTTCGGTGGAATAAGAAGAACAGGTGATTATTTTTGAACTTTCAGTACTTGCATTTCTCACATAGTCCATTTCCGCAACAGAAACTACTTCTAAGTTTAGGTAAAAAATTCATGTGTAACCAACCGGTAGGGAGATTCAACCAAAATCGTGGCAGGGGGCTTGTCGAGTGCTGAAAGTCATTCAAAAATCGCAATTTTATGCCAACAAGGCTAATCTGAGCTAAATACAATGTAAAATGTACATACATCTACTAAAATTGGGCAATTTTAGCAATTTATTAGCCTGAAAAATACAGAAACTTCCACAAAAATTGCTGCATAGTAAATCGTCTTTGAGTGTCTCGGGCTGGGGGCCCTAGCTGGGAGGCCAAACCCAGAGCCCGCGTTGCATGTACGTACAGTAAAGTACATGTACGAATGTCACTGACAAACTTGATTGATTGATTGATTGATTGTAGGGGGCGGGATTGGAATACCCCTAGCGTTAGGCCACCCATGGGCCCATCACGCAAACCCCATAGAAGTCGTAAAACTTAATGGTGAGCTAGAGGTCAGGGAATTTCTTTGATGAATCTCAGGAGATCTCTTAGCTCACAACTTCTAATCCTCAAGTGACATAATGTCACCCCCTAGGGCACGCCTTCGAATTGCAACTAAGGCAAAGCATTGTCCTTAGAAAGTGAAAGGCGGTTTCTTCTTCTTCCACAGAAAGCGCACAGAGAGAGTCCGCCGCCACTCCAATAGTCCTTAGGTGCTTATTAAGTTCACAATGGCCAGTAGTAAGCACACCTACCATTATTGTTAATGTCTCTTATCGCAACGTCACAGTCTGACAGACGAGAAAAACACATCTCGGTAAAAAAATAGACATACAGTAATTTTTCAAGGCAAATCTGATGCAAAACCGGTCTTGCTCTGCGTCCCTGCGGACACCTACATTGTATCTCCAGGGCGTCTTTACTACAATGTATGCCTACTTATTCTGCATGCCAGAACAACTGGCGATCGTTAAAACTATGCTGAAGAGAGCAAGAAATACACATCACTCTCAATCTATACCCCTTTCGGGATGACCATACTCCAATTGGAGTAGTTTCGCTGCGCTTCGGTTTTCTGGAATTAAGAGGAGGAGAAAGGCAACCGAAGCTCCTCGGTTCTCGCACGATGTTGCCCGTGCGGTTAGTTGTACAAACTTGAGCTCTTCCCACTTTGGTGTGCTGCCGAAAATTTATACATATTTCTTTAATGGCATAGGGCAAGATCTTGACAAAAACAGCAGAATTTATGCACGACATCCTTGCAAGTAGTAGATACTTTCTTTAATTATCCTCGCTGTCCGTCCATCGAAGCCGATCGACGGACGCCGCCGAGCTCCGCCCATGCATGCGGTTGGATCGGTCAATTTAAATTTTTTCGGTGAATTTTGAAAACCCCAACCGCAAGCAAAATTCCGAATCTAGCCTGCGTTCCGCTTTTTCGAATTTCAACGGTTTGGCGCTAGGGGATACAATCACACGACAGTACGCACGCGCACAACACAACTACAGTAACTACATACAGTAGTTGACAGTATAAAACTTTGTGACTGTGGATTGCTAGTAGTTGGTACCATCTGTTCAAAACGAAGTGTCTTTATTATCACTGTCAGC
The DNA here is from genome assembly GCA_030248155.1 of Sabatieria punctata. Lineage (NCBI taxonomy): Eukaryota > Metazoa > Nematoda > Chromadorea > Araeolaimida > Comesomatidae > Sabatieria > Sabatieria punctata. The sequence goes on along the minus strand of JASANB010001051.1, from coordinate 108,577 downwards.
AGGATGCAACCGCATAGCAAAATGCCGCAGGCCGCTGCTAACCCAATAGCTCTTTTTAGAGCCTTTCAATGGAGTGCCCTGCTACTACAAACATACCTACTCCTTGCTGCAACGGCAGATCCCGTTCCGAACCCATTTATTTACCTACTAGCCATCACCCGCTCGTTGCCGGCCTGGGTTGTTGTACGTACTTTATGTCGACTGTTTCCAGTCGCTTCAACCGGTTTCGAACTGACCAACATACGCTCTCGCAGATGCCTGGGCCACCGTACACGTGATTGCCTATGTACAAATGCAGATTTGGGATAGCGATTTGTACGATGCAGATTACTAAATGAGTTGGACAGCTTAGAAAGTATTTGGTGCTTTGCATAATGCGGGCTTTGTGACGAATCTGATACCTCCACGTTTACAGACTTTAAAGAAATTGGTGTCAGATTTTTAAAGCAAGCGTCATGACCTTGTTTTCTGTTGTAGCTCCGTCTCGCTAACCTCCCTCTCACTGCGCTAGGTCCTCCTGTCCTTTAGTGGTTAGAATCAGTGGCTTACCCACGTTGTGCTTGGTTGGGGTCCGAATTATCGTGTATTAGGGATACTAACGGTGGGTGCGGCCGTTGGCTCCTCAGTGATTTTAGCTTGCTGTCCTGTGTCGTGTGTCACAGCGGCCCCGGCGTCTGCAGGAGCAGTTCAGTTGTTTGTGAGCTCTAAGAAACCTAACTGAAATATAGCCACTCAGACCACAGAAATCTGGTGAGGGGCAAGTCAAATAGGTAAAGGGAACCGACTGGATCTACCAGCCACACAACGGAACGCATGCAATCAGTCTTTATTCATTGACTTGCTTCACACCCAATGCAAGTGTAGGAACGCAGGCATACTGTCAAAGATAAGGTCAAGCGAGTCGCCTCTTTTCTCATTTAGCTGAAACAAAGAGCCGAGCGGAAATTAGTTATGCGCGTCGGTGCGTGATTACGGATTAAGCGGTCGGGGGTGAGCTTAGGATTGAAACTCTCTCTGAGATTGACTTTGCAAGTGGAGCGTGATTTGTGGCGCCGGCGCTGTCAGAGAACCAATTAGAGGCCAGCAAACAGTGTCGATCGGGACGGTTGCAAATCAGAGTCGGTCAGATCGATCTGCCAAACTCAACTCTTCTAGCTGCCGCGTCGCGTCTTAGCGCTTCTTTCTATTCCGAAGACAGCTGGCTTGACAGACAGTCATGGCCGACTCTGCTCCCGCCCCACAACAAAGCAACTGGTGCGCTTGTGCGCACCCCACTACGTGTGTCCTCACCATCGGCATTGTCTATACAGCCACTGCTTTTCTCTTCCTGGGTGCATCTGTTTGCGCTTTGCTGTTCAAATCTCAAGTCTGGCCGGCTGAGATGGATTACTTTTGGCCGGCCCTCTTTGAATTTGGCGCTGTTGCCTTGACTTTCTGTGCAGGTGAGAGCTACAGTATCCAAATATTTAGTAAAGGTTTGAGTTTTGATTGGCTGGCGGGTGGCAGGAAGCGCTTTATTGCAAATTTTTATACGCGCTTGAAATGATTTTTTAATAAATATTAAAAAATATTCAAGAAAGTGAAAAATACTTGTCTTAAATGTTTGCCAGTCTGAAAATTATCTGAAACAAACACTTAAAATCGATTCACATTGAACTGTTCTGTTCTGTTTCCGTTTCAGGTCTGTCGTTAATCGTGGCTGTTTGCGGAAGAACAGTTGGCTTTCTGAATGTGTTCGTTCTTGCCACCGTTCTGCAGATGCTGTTTCTGACAGTCAGATTAACTATGCTAATCGTAGCTATTAGACGTTTCCCGGCGCATTTTATGGCAGTGTGTAGATGGACAAATTTGGCCAATTACGATAGGCAGCTGTGTGTGGTTTGGTTGACGATTATTATTCTAGTAATCGGCGGCGTTCTCTGGAATGTGGCCCTCTGTTTGTTGGTGAAAATCTACTGCATACACAGTATCTATTGTAAGCATTACAGAGAAAGACACGTTCACTACCAAGTTGCAAGCTATGAAGTTGCATGCTAAGAATTCGCAGACAATCCGTGTGAATTTCAACTGAACGCTGTCAACCTCAATTACCTAAAACCGTAGCTAAAATTACTGTTGGAAAGTCCGGGGTTAAAAAAATAAGTTCAGGTTCAAGTCAAGTCCAACATCGAAATTTCAGGTTCAAGTCCAGGTTCAAGTCCATCATCTAAAAAACCTGGACAATAGGTTCAGGTTCAAGTCCACTGATAATTTCAAGAATTATTGAAATTTTGCACTGCTCGCAACTTTTCTGAGCTATATAAGCCTGTCTACTAGTAATGAAAGACGAAAACCACATTTTATGGGGCAGTAGTTTCGTTTTCTCGCATATTCAGTTTGAAAAATAGGTGTAAAAACAATAAACCATGAAAATGTTGTACAATCCAACCGAAAATTTGACAAATTTTGCCTAAATTTTTACTCAAATTTTGAACCTATTGAGTGAGTCCAGAAAAACGGGACAGGTTCAAGTCCGGCTGAAATAAAATAGGTTCAGGTTCAGGTTCAAGTCCACAGATTTCAGGTTAAAAACCTATTAATAAGTCCAGGTTCAAGTCGGACTTGCCAACAGTAGCTAAAATTCAAAGTTTTTCTTCTGGGTCATAATATCTTTGCAATTGCATGGCTCGATTGTATGTATTATGTAAGGTGCATCGTCTAATAAAATGTATGAACTGCTTGCATCATATTTGTGTTTGATTTTGTCAGTTATCTTAGCGAAACAAAAGCGGATGAACGGACAGACAGACGAATGAATGAACAAAACAAACAAACGAATTAACAAATGAACGAATGAATGAACAAACCGAATGAGCGAATGAACAAAAGAATGAACGAACAAATAACCAAAACAAACAGACAAACAAACAGAAACATTTGTTGCTGTTTTGCCGATATTCTGAAGACGTTTTTCATCTATTTTTTCAGTTTTGTGTTTGTCTTATGAACACATGGAAGAACTGCCAAAATTTTATCGACCAGCCTGGTTTCATTTGGTGTTGGTTCATAGCCAAATTCCTAGTTTGTTAAGGAATTCATGGTCCTGGTCTTCCAGATATTGAGGAGGCGCCCCCTGCACGGCGCTCTGATAGTACGAACGCGTCTCTCGTCTCTTGAAGCCCATGACATCGTCGTCCGATGGTATCATTATGACAAAGCGCCGTTTGGTCCGCCACTGTTTCATTTGGCTTGACTCACTGAAACATACATAATAGTGTTTCCGATCAAATTAAAATTAAATAACAAAATTAAATTGTTTTGGCCAAAATCACCAAGTAAATAGCAATTTAATAACAAATTAAATTTCTCGCGATGACTGTCAAACAAATTAAAATTATATTAAATTTCGTAAAATTGACCTAGAAATTTGATATAAATTTGATAGGAATTTGATATAAATTTGCTTGGTTTCGCAGCTTCACTAACCAAAATCTGGCTACAAAACAACAAGTTCAGTCCAAAGATGACCTTGTTCATGCTTATAGCAAAGATATCAACTCACTAAATGCAAAGTTGAAGACCATTTGTCGCCATTTGAAGAAAGGTCAATTCATTTTGGATGGACACGACCAAGGTTTTGAGCTGGTTCCTCAGGAATTGAGTATCGATTTTAGCAAATTTATATTTAATTCATATCAAATAACAAATTTGTATCAAATTAAATTTCAGAATTTGGGTACCAAGCAAATTAATAGCAAGTTATTTTCTTCTGAAGGCTGAGCAAGCAATTTAATAGTTATTTAATTTCAAAATAAATTTACTCGGAAACACTAATACATAACTACTACGTATTGTACCGCTCAAATAGGGGAACCACTCATTCTATTCGATATACGTACGTTCAGCAATAATGAACTATCCTGAAGATGCACAAATTCTGGAGAACTTATAATGATCAAATTCAGCAACTATACAGTATTTAGCACCATCATCATCATCTACATGTATTCTTAAGATCTTGGCATCAGTGATGCAAAATACCACCTTTTTAGTAAAATCTCTTGGTAAAATCATAGTAAAATTCGTGAAAATATTAGTAAAACAAAAATTAGAAAGATCAAAGCTGCTTGCTAGTAAACGTAAAATAAAAATTACATTAATTGAACGGCCGAATTTGAAGAAGATTTAGTAAATAGTAAAATAGAAATTGACTAATTACATAGTAAAATCACGACAGTAAAAAGGCTTGATTTTTACGTACATTCAAAACATGCTTCACAGTCATGCAATGAGCGACACTTGAAGAACAGACTTGATAGGAGCAAACTGAGAACTAGTGATGTAACCGAAATCTGGGTATTTCTCGAAATACCGAGAATTCTCGCATTTTCCTGTCTCGGTTTGTTAATCTAGATTTCGGTATCCAAATACTGAGAATACCAAGACCGCTATTTTTGTGGTAGCATAGCATCTAGCAGTAATACTACGCAAAAAGGAGAAAATCTTTCAAAAATAGGTTTTGATTAAAAAATTAATCATTCTTCCACTGTTTTCATCTCAAAACCTTGGTTTATTTTAATTGATATTTAATTTTGACAGCTTTTATATTAGACAGTGTCATAATTATTTGGTTCATGATCTAAGTTTTGTGGAGAAATTGTACTAAAATGCTAAGTCATCACCTCTACAGAATGAAATAGCCATGCAGAAAAATGAAAATACATTTATTATATGATCAGGGTTGTATATTTTTCCGAAAAAAACCTCGGCCTGTTTTTTTCCAGTTTTTTTCCGGTTTTTTTCCGGTTTTTTTCCTAAATCGCGGAAAAAAACTCCAGCCCAAGTTCTGAGTATCCTAGGCTGGTTTTATGATTCCTAACGCTTTCTAGCGCCTTCCTCAGTCTTGTTAGACCAGAAATACACGTGTTACATTGATATAAATCACGAAACAGGCATGAAACAGTGCCTGACAGGTTCCATAAATAACGCTATATGCAAATTTTCTTACAGCAGTTTGCATTTTTGTTTTTTCATGCCAAATTTGGTCTTTTTTGTTGTTTTTCTAACAGTTTTGAGTCAGTATGGCCTATTATACATAGCAAAAGTCCATTTTTTAAACGAAAAATGACGCAAATTAGCTATTTTTAGCTTGAGTTTTTTTCCGCGATTTATGTTTTTTTCCGACCCTTAGGAAAAAAACCGGTTTTTTTCCGGAAAAAAACAGTTTTTTTCCGGTGTTTTTTTCCCACCTCACATCCCTGTATATGATAAATCGGTCTCAGATAATTCGCTCTCGGTATTCTCGTTATCTCTTTGTATTCCCGGTATTTTACAATTCTCGCTATTCTCGAGTCTCGGTAATTCTGTCTCGTTTAGATCACTACTCAGAATAATATACTATTCTTTCCACATCGTAAAATTTCTAATGAAAACCCACCTCAAAAGGACTCCCGAAAAAATAGAAAGTATATTGCAAACATTTTTGCACTGACCAGCCGAAATTGCCAATCCGAGACATGGATTTGTTGAAAGCAGAACGAACTTACCCGATTAAAAGAAAGATACAGAGACAGAAAATACTGGCCAATGCGCCAAATGACATTTCAGCTATAGAGACAAGGCTCGGTCTGGTACAGCCGGCAAAATGGGGTTTTAGTTATTGCTTTCTGTGAACACTTTTCAACGCTTCCGCTCACTTGGTTCGGCGCCTTTCCTGTTGCAGCCTAAGGAGGTAATAGCCCACGAAATTAATTACGTAGGTAGCTTAACTCCCACCTTATTTACTGGCTGCCTCAATAATTCATCACTGTTCTATCTTTTTCTCTACGTATGTGCTATACTATGTACTGTTTTAGCCGGCTGTCTAATGTTGCAAATGCAACTGAAGTTTGTTTACTTAAACATTCTTGCTTTAAAAAGTATTGCTGTCGACACATATCCGATACAAATCAATATCATTCGTTGACCAGATTTCCGGCAATTATACAGGGTGTGCCAAAAAAACAACCCAGCAGATTTTTCGCTGTAGCAACGGCAAATCTCAACCGATTTGAATGAATTCTTTTTTAAATGAAAGATAAATAAATCCTTAAAAGACTGCTGAAATTTTCATTAATGTACTCTGCTTAGTTCCTGAGATATTGGCTCTCAAAATCAAATTTTATTCTGTACTTCGTAATATAACGGATTCCTGCTACTGATAAGGGCTCTTGGAGGCTTTACAGATGACAAAGAAACTCGGTTTACTTCAGCACTAAAGTATCATTAGCCCTAGCAGTAGGAATCTGCTTTATTATGAAATCCAACGGAATCGCTCTTGTTCTTTGCCAAAATCTGTTTCGACTTAGAAGGCAAATATCTCAAGAACTAAAAAGTGAAACTCAATAAAATCGCAGCCATCTTTGAAGAATTTATCAGTCTTTCATTCAAAAAAGGATTCATTCAAATCGGTTCAGATTCATGGTTGAAAAAGTAAAAAATCTGCTGGGTTGTTCTTTATCACTCTTGTTCATTGCCAAAATCTCTGTTTTGACATTGAGGACAAATTACTGTTGTTTGGGTATGGGATTTTCAGGAATCGGTTCGGTATGGGTAGGTATTTTTCGGCATACCGAGTAATCGGTTCGGTATGGGTAGGTATTCGCAAAATACCGGTATACCGGTATTTATTTATTCGGTATTTGCTGAAAATGTTTTACAAAGTCAAAACAGTGAATTTCCGATTTAGAAGATTTAGAATGAAAGGTGAATTAGTCATTTCCAAGGTCAGAGGCTAGAAAATTAATCAAAATCTATGGAATTTACAGTTTTTAGGAATTTTTTCAAATTATTTTTGGATTTACTGGAGTGAAACTCATTTCTATAAATAATTTTGGCCAAGAGAAATGCTTACATCCATTGTACTGTAGTTTTAAGGCCTGCTAGTGTACAGTATGGATACCTAACGAGTAGTTACAAAATGTGGGCTATTCTGTCGATCGTGAATGTACTGTACGTACATCAAGTACATAGAGACTTGATTATTAGTTAAGGAGCAGTGTGAAGTTAAGCTAAAACTAGAAGAACGCTTTCTAATGACAAAACAAGTTTGGGACAGGGAGTACGGTCAGAGGACTAAAAATCCTTGATCAAATTCGATATTTTTAAAGGATATCGTAATAGAATGTGTTTCTGCATGCCACAAAATTACAAAGAAAACATTGTGATCATTGGGATTTTTCAGTAAAAATTGCTCTAAGCTGGACAAAAAATACCAATTCCCAAATACCTAGGTATTCCCAAAATAATCGGTATACCCAGTATGGGTACTTACTAGAATACCTGGAATCGGTAGGTATTTATTGGGTAGGTATTCCCAAAAATACCCATTTTTCGGTATGGTATGGTATACCCAATCAACAGTAGGACAAATATCTCAGGGACTAAGCAGGCTATTTTAATAAGCGGTACGTACCAATCTTTTAAGAATTTATTTATCTTTCATTTATAAAGGATTCATTCAAATCGGTTGAGATTTGCCGTTGCTACAGCAAAAACTCTGCTGGGTTGTTTTTTGGCACACCCTGTATATCGCCGTCTGCATTTGGAAATTTTAAATTTGTGGAAAAAATTACTATCATATCCAATAGTTCCAGCTGGTAATAACACGCATGTTGGTATCACATTATGTAGAAAAACAGATGTTATTGTTTAAATTTTAACCTTTTACTTACTTTGTTTACTATTTTAGTTTATCAGCTTCTTGTTTTATATGCTAAACCTGAAATTTTGGTAATTTTATTCAAAATTTTGCTGACTACAAATTGACTACTATCTACGACTACATATTCAAAAATCGAGAATTTTTGAGACTAGTACTAAGCTAACTAAGACTACCAATTATTTTTGGCGATTTTTAGCGACTACTACGACTACAGTTAAAAATTTGCAAAGAAATAGGTCTACTCAAGGGCCTCAAGGGCTCTCTTTATGCCTACTAGGTTCAGGATTGACGCAAGGGATTGGCGTAAGAAAACACACCTTCTCTTTAAGGACTGTACCATACTGGAATAATCTTCCAGAATTACTAGTGTATACTGTATACAGAATTACTCTGAACTCGGAAAATCTGGATTTACTGTGAACTCGGAAAATCTGGATGGGAGTGGGACTTCTTTCAGCCGCTTAGAGCCCGCTGACTTGGAAGACTTTCTGAGTAATGACAATTGAGATTATGTAAGAGGCCAGTGGCCCTCCCTTCCTCTTCTTCCACAGTAATCCTTGCACCAAACAACGAGATTGTTGGAAATATGCGACTGTAATGATTTCGTTTTCTTTCCTTTCCGTTTTTTTATTTGTTAACCATGCGTTGTGGATGATAAAGTTTCTTCAACTACATACATAGAGTGTATTGTGTTATCGTTTCGTTCCGTTGTTATCGGACGTGGTTGTATGTATTGTTCGGTGTGCATCGATCGATTTCGGTCTTACACTCAGGCGGCAGAGCAGGCCGTGACTAGTGCGTTCGTTGCCAGCCAGGACGTGTCTGAGCGGGCCGTGGCAGCGCTACGCCGAGTGACGTTTGCGTCCTATAAAAGAGGCCAGAGCCACGGCTGCTTCTGGCTGTCCATTTCGGAAGTTCATCTACCGAGATCTAAGGTGCCTTCTCTTACTTTTAGCTTGGTTTGTCTTGATAGAATAGAAAATAGGGAGACAACAGAGTAGGTAGACAAACGTGAAACGAGAAAACGAGTTTATTTTTCAGATCCTGATCTGAATTAGGCTTCGGCTCTAAAAGCCTGGTCTGACTTAGTGCTTTGTTAACTGGCTCCATAAGAAAAGTGTTGGACCTAGATGTACACACTACAATACATGTCCGTATGTAGGTCTAGGTACAGTACGTATGTGCCACTGTATTTTCGCTAGTGTACTAAGGGAACACAGATACGTACGTAGTAGATGAACTGTATATTAAAATCAATTGAGTCAGCAAAAGCGTTACTGAATAGAAGACGCGTACCGATCGTTTTGGTGTATTTGTTGTCGTAACCTGGCAACTGTCCTCTTTCAGTCATGGCAAAAGCGACACGTCGTTCTCTGCGGCAACGCGCCAAGCCTGTTGCGTTTGTGGCAGGGGGGCCACCCGCTGCTAAAGCAAAAAAGCCGAAGGCGAAAGTAAACAAAAAACTCAAAACTGTCAAAGCATCCAAACTGACAGTGCGGAAGGCGTCAATCAAGACCAAACTGAAGACAACCAAGAAGGTAGCGCTAGAATACTTTTGAAATGCATTTACAGACTGTTAATATTTGCATACAGTCATGTCTCGTTAATCCGGATATTCGCCTTCCGGACAAGATTAGGCCAGGTCTCAATTTTCCCCATGTTCTATGACTCCTTAATTGTCATTGCCAACCGAAATCAGGCAGCCATCAGGCAGACATGTAAAGTGGGGGGTCGGCGGAATCGGCCGGCATGGTGTGCGTTGTACATCCCTATGACCCCAAAGTAAAACCCTAAAACAGTTCTGCCCAACTCCCTCTGGGTAGCCAGCAATGGCCATCAGCGGTTCTCTTCGATCCGGCCATTTTCCATAGTGAAACTCGAAAACACACCAAACAAAAATGAATGTTTCTCCGGGGGGCTACCTCGCTCAGACATGTGCTATGCAGCGTTCGAAAGCTCACATCATGAGCTTTCAGAATCTGTAATAAAATTTGTGGCGATTTTTGTTATTTCAAAAATAATCGATCCCGAAATATCGATTGATCACGATTTTGTCAGTTTTCACTGAAATGAGAGTTTCTCAGGGGGGCTACCTCAGTCAGACGCGTGCTATGCAGCGTTCGAAAGCTGACATCATTAGCTTTCAGAATCTGTAATAAAATTTGTGGCGATTTTTGTTATTTCAAAAATAACCGATCCCGAAATATCGATTGATCACGATTTTGTCAGTTTTCACTGAAATAAGAGTTTCTCTGGGGGGCTACCTCAGTCAGATGCGTGCTATGTAGCGTTCGAAAGCTGGCATCATGAGCTTTCAGAATCTATAATAAAATTTGTGGCGATTTTTGTTATTTCAAAAATTACCGATCCCGAAATATCGATTGATCACGATTTTGTCAGTTTTCACTGAAATGAGAGTTTCTCTGGGGGGCTACCTCACTCAGATGTGTGCTATGCAGCATACATGTGATATGTGATCGCTTGTACGTACATGCTGCTGTGGTACGTACATGCCGTCTTGTGTGTTGGTTGTCTAGGCTAGATTATCGATCGGGCTCGGCCTGCCATGCCAGTTTGCCGCGCCCTAGTCTGTAGCTCTGTGTAGTAATAGAGCCAGACGCAAGGCAGTGTTGAACATAGAGTGCGAACAATACCTAAAAAACCCAATACCCCAATACCCAATACCCAATACCAATACCTGAGACCCCCAATACCCCAATACCCAATACCCAATACCCAATACTTGCGTAGCTGGGCCAAAAATTTCATTTCAGTGGACAGGTACATTCTAGTTGTGTACACAAGATTTTTGGCACTGAAATTAAAATTTTTAAGAGGCTGGTTGGGCCGCTGCCCAAGCAGGGCGAGAAAATTTTGAAAAATTAGCCTTTCGGAAAGCATTTAGAAGCCGTTTTAGGCGTAAAATTAGCAGAAATTAACAGTTTTGGTGCTTAATATTTCGTAATTCAGTGGTGTTTCTTGCTTCCGGCGATTTTTTTCCTAACTCGGCCGGAAATTGTGTGCACCACCGCCATGGGTACGGTGCTAGTACATTATGTCACCATTTTTATTTTAGATAAGAACAGAGAAATTAATTACTGGCGTAGCGCTTAGAAAAGCGTACACTTTAGAAAATTCTACTAACGTTTAGCTGACTAGCCGTCCATAAACGATGACATTCTAGAGGGGGAGGGGGTCGGCTGAAATGCGACGATATACGCCACACTAGGAGGGGAGGGGCTTAGCAAAGAACGACGTTGCTTTTTTCGGAATAATAGGGAACTTTGATTGTATTATTTTCAATTTAAGTACATTCTGTCAAAGGTTTCTACAGTGCGGAAAAGCTTCCCAGAGTGGTTGTAGGGATTCATTCTATTGATTGCGCAGTACTGTATGCTAACAAGAAAACATGACCGTTCTGTATGTACTGCACTTTTATCGGGAGGGGGTAAACCGAAAACGACGTCGTCTTAAGGGGAGGGGGCTACGAAAAATCGGGATTTTGAACGACGTCGTTTATGGACGGCTCCTTAACGCGAAAACAGCTACTAAACCGAATCATCGATCAACTTTTTCGATTTTTTTTCAGGTCAGCATCGATTTTTCTCTATTTTTAATTGTCCAATTTAGTATTGGGTATTGGGGGGTAAAAACCCCAATACCCAATACCCAATACCCAATACCTGGAAAACACCCCAATACACCCAATACCCAATACCCAATACCCAATACCAGTTCGCACTCTAGTTGAACACAATCACTTTCTCTCCCTGCGCACCTGCCTTGCGGCTGACTCTAGTCTGTGCTCTCAGAGTGCGTGTGTTGTGGCCAGTCTTTAGTTGTATACTGGCGCGGTTGATGGTCCGTTACTGCCTTGGCATAAAGGACTTTGTTGTTAAGCATCACCTGCTACACCGCGTGACAGCCGGGCGATAGGACAACGACAAAGAACTGTGCAGGCAAAACCGAAAACGGAACAACATGGGCCGGGGGGTAAGGGGAGTATACCCTTCCCCCTCGGCCGGTCATACCCCCCTCGGCCGGCCATACCCCCCTCCTCCACCCACCCCCCTCCGGATTTTTCCGCTTATTTAAGGCAAAATAGGCGTTTTTTGGCCTTTTTTCGGGGAGGACCCCCCCCCGAGGTCTGCAACCCCCCTACCCCCCTCCGGATTTTTTCCGGCCCATAAATGCTATGCAGCGTTCGAAAGCTGACATCATGAGCTTTCAGAATCTGTAATAAAATTTGTGGCGATTTTTGCTATTTCAAAAATAATCGATCTCGAAATATCGATTGATCACTATTTTATCAGTTTTCAGCATCTCACTAGAAGTAGCTAAAAAACAAAATGGGATGACCAAATTGAGGTTTTCTGGCACATCAAATTCATTGGCGACGCCCATTTACAGCTACGATCATGTGATCAATCGATAGTCGATACTTGATCGATTATCGATTTTTTGCTATGCAGATGACCTAACTACACAGGCTATGATGTTAGTGGTTTTTGGGCACGCCGATTTCAACCACGATATTGGTTTAGAGCTATCATCGAGTTTTAAGTCGATAATCGATATCGATTCATTATCGATTTTTGTTGTGCAACCAAACAAGGCACAAAGCTATAATGTCAGTGGTTTTCGGGCATGCGGATTTCAACCATTATGTCGTTTTAGAACTATCATTTCAGTATAGTTCGATTATTAATATCGATTGATTATCGTTTTTTTGCTGTGCAAATAAACAAACAAACCACGAGCTATGATGTCAGTAAACGGACACCAGCTTAGCTACAACAAGTAATGCAAGAAAACGCATAAGGCGGAAGTTGTTTTATTTTACCCACTCCACATAAAATCGATACTTGACAATCAATCGATATTGATAATCGAACTAAACTGCAATGATAGCTCAACAATGACATAATGGTTGAAATCGGCATGTCCGAAAACTACTGGCATTACAGCTTATGTGTTTTGCTTTTTTGCACAGCAAAAAATCGATAACCGATCAAGTATCGATTGATCACGTGATCGCAGCTGTAAATGGGCGTCGCCAATGAATTTAGCGTGCCAGAAAACCTTAATTTGGTCATACCATTTTGTTTTTTAGCTACTTCTAGTCAGATGCTGAAAACTGAAGAAATCGTGATCAGTCGATATTTCGGTATCGATTATTTTTGAAATAACAAAAATCGCCACAAATTTTATTACAGATTCTGAAAGCTCATGATGTGGGCTTTCAAACGCTGCATAGCACATATCTGAGCGAGGTAGCCCCTCAGAGAAACTCTCATTTCCGTGAAAACTGACGAAATCGTGATCAGTCCATATTTCGCGATGGATTATTTTTGAAATAACAAAAATTGCCACAAATTTTATTACAGATTCTGAAAGCTCATGATGTGGGCTTTCAAACGCTTCATAGCACGTATCTGAGCAAGGTAGCCCCCCAGAGAAACTCTCATTTCCGTAAAAACTGAAGAAATCGTGATCAGTCGATATTTCGCGATCGATTATTTTTGAAATAACAAAAATCGCCACAAATTTTATTACAGATTCTGAAAGCTAATGATGTCAGCTTTCGAACGCTACATAGCACGCATCTGACTGAGGTAGCCCCCCAGAGAAACTCTTATTTCAGTGAAAACTGACAAAATCGTGATCAATCGATATTTCGGGATCGGTTATTTTTGAAATAACAAAAATCGCCACAAATTTTATTACAGATTCTGAAAGCTAATGATGTCAGCTTTCGAACGCTGCATAGCACGCGTCTGACTGAGGTAGCCCCCCTGAGAAACTCTCATTTCAGTGAAAACTGACAAAATCGTGATCAGTCCATATTTCGGGATCGATTATTTTTGAAATAACAAAAATCGCCACAAATTTTATTACAGATTCTGAAAGCTCATGATGTGGGCTTTCGAACACTGCATAGCACATGTCTGAGCGAGGTAGCCCCCCGGAGAAACATTCATTTTTGTTTGGTGTGTTTTCGAGTTTTACTATGGAAAATGGCCGGATCGGAGAGAACCGCCGATGGCCATTGCTGGCTACCCAGAGGGAGTTGGGCGGAACTGTTTTAGGGTTTTACTTTGGGGTCATAGGGATGTCCAACGCACACCATGCCGGCCGATTCCGCCGACCCCCCACTTTACATGTCTGCCCGATCTCGGTTGGCAATGACAATTAATCCGGATCCGGATTTGCTAGTCCGGACAGATGATTTGCGGGTCCCAACTTCGAAATTTGTATGGTAAAATGATTCGGTAATCCGGATTTGGTTATTTTGGACAAAATCCATGCGCAATTTTTCAATTCAGGTGAGAATTTTCAATTTAATAATGCTTTTCATTGAGTCAGAATATGATTGCCTTTTTTGGAGCTATAATCAGATGAAATAGGTTTTTGGGTTTTAATTAGGAGGAACAGCTGCAGAATCTGATGTGCAAATAACAAAAAGATGTGATTTAGGCCTTTGACCTGAAAAACAGAGTTTTAGCTTTTATTCGTCAATCCGGAAATTCGCTAATCCAGACAAAATTGGCCGGTCCCAACTTGTCCGGATTAATGAGACATGACTGTACAAGATATGTAATTAGTTCATTCCTTCCAAAAAAAGGAAAACTACTTACAATTGACATAAATGGTACGGTCAGGGCACTTAACTCCAGATATCGAGCCGGTGGGGTACCATGTTATGGTACCGGTGCCTTTTATGGCGCTAAGTGCCTTAGTGTGATATGATATCCCTCTCTCGCTATCGAAACGGGCTTTAAATTGTTATATTAAAAAAGACCTAACAATTTGGTGGTACCAACCAAACCATTTTCATTCAATATAAACTTCCTATGTAAGATAGAGCAGAAATTTGTTAGTAGCACTGTCAGAGTGCCCAAACGTAAGGCTATGATATTTAGTGTTGTCGCCCATTTTTCCAAACATATTAAGTAAACATTATTAGTTAGTTTGTCTCTTATCAGGGCAAGAAGGAAGCTACTCCAAAGGCCCCAAAGGCAAAGCGACACCCAAATGACAAACTCACTCCACGCCCAGAGGTTACTGAGTACAAGACGGACCCCACATTCGATTCAAATTCTGAGATTCCGTTCGTTTCGGTCAGGGCCTACAGCAAACTGGCGATCCGAGCTGTGCGCAACAACAATGCCAACCTACTGAAGCGTTTGCGCGATGACACCAAGCATGTGAGCAACCTGCGTCTTTATCGGTCTGTGGACGTGGCTCGCACTGCTCTCTATTATGCGGTGGTGCAGGAAAACTGGGAGCTGGTCAAGATCCTCTGCGATGATGAGAAGAAACCGAAAGAGAATCGAGTCGGCATGATGGTCAGTCTGTTAGCTACGATGGGCAGTGGCCAAGCTAACTTTCACATGCTGGGACATGCCACACGACCTATTGGCATGACCAGAGGTGGCAAGGAAGGAAACAATGCCTTACTCAAAGATAATGACTATGGTGGAGACCTGAGCGAGGTGGTAAATGAACTTGACCAGGATGTCAGCTTTGGATTTCTGCAGAAGCTGATTGCTGCCAAGTACACCAGTGCTGACGAAATGGAGGTCATCAGCAGAATAAGGTCTGTACATGGCTCTACTGTCTTGTACATATTTCAGTAGGCTACATAGATTTGGGCCGATTTATGGTTCAAAGTGTAAAATTGCAAGTGCAGCACTCTCAAATAACAAAAATTTCTAAATTGTAATTCGTTTGTAGCAAAAACATTTGGTACTTTTCATTTTAACTGCTTAGCTAAGGTAGTAGGTGCTGTATTGCTTTCATATTGCAGTTGATATTGCAACTCAACTTTGCCATTTTTCCAATCCAAAATCTATTCTAAATTTGGAGGGCTGTTGACTAAGATATAACGTTCAACGTGGTAACTGAGTGAGAGTTGGTCCTCATAAATGCATATTCATTGGAGAGTGCCTTCCAGAGCCTTGCCAGAGAGGGGATTAATGAGTTCACCCATCACTTTTCGAAGTTGGAAATTTTCAATTACTACATACTTGCAGGTTGGGCTTTCGCAAGGTGGCTGGCAAACTGATAGAGCAGAATCCCTATGGCTACAATGAGCTTCATCAACGAGTCCTGCTGAATGACAGCCAGAACTTGAAGGAATTCCGCCAGGTCTCTGTTAAGAAGAAAGGCATGGGCGCCAGATCTGTCACCCCGATGCACTGCGCATGCATCAACCCCAACCCGAAGTATGCTGAAGAACTGATGAAGGCTGAACCGGACTTCAATCATGCTGATGATGATGGCTGGCGGTCGGTGCACTATGCGGCTGTTTGTGAAGGTCCAAAACCTCTAGAATTACTTCTCAGCAAAGGTGCCTCTGCATATGACGTTGACAAGCAAGGCAATACGCCCCTGCATCATGCAGTTAATGCAGGTCGCCTTTCAACTGCTGAAGTCTTGGTGAAGAAAATCAAGGGAAACGACCCCACCCAAACTGCGGCTGTTAGCCAGAAAAACCGCAGAGGCTTAGCGCCGATCCACTTAGCAGCTAGTGGAGGTCACATGGAAATTCTCAAAATGCTAGCCAAGGCAGGAGCAGACATTGAGGCTCAATGTGGCGCAGCTAAAGGCAAGATGAATGCTCTGATGTTTGCCAGTCAGATGGGACACCTGGAGTTGGTCAAGTATCTGGTGGAAACTTACAATGCTGTGGTCAACAAACGTGACAAGCTGAAAAGAACAGCTCTAGTGCATGCCACCATGAATGGTCATGCTCATGTGGTTTCTTACCTGCTGCGAATTGGAGCTGATCCTGATCTGCCTGATAGCTCTGGAAACGCTCCCAGCCACTACGCAGCAGCATATGGCTGGTACTTCTGTTTGAAGCTTCTCCAGGAGGCGGGAGCAGACCTGAATCAGGGTAATGATTGGCAGTTGAGTCCACTAGCTGTGGCCTACATGAAAGGACATATGGGTCTGACTGACTACCTTCTCAACCAGAGTAAGATTGACATCAACGTTCAAGATGACAAAGGGATGACACTGGTGGCGTTGACTATCAGTGCTGGAGTAACAGAGTCAACTCAAAAGCAGCTGGAATACTTGCTGAAGGAGAAAAAGGCAGATCCTTCCATTCCTGATAGCATGGGAAATACCCCACTTCACCTTGTGGCTACAGTTGATGCCCGTTTTACCAAGCAAACTGGACAAAAAACCCAGATCCAGGTGCTTAGTGATTTAGCCAAGATGCAGATTGAGGTAGCAGATTTGTTGATCAAGTATGGTTGTGATGTGAGCAAGCAGAATGAGTCTGGAAAAACAGCAATGGCTGTTGCTGTACAGACTGGGAAGATTGAGCTGGCTGAATTCTTTGCAAGGAAAGGCTGTCTGATCGGCACTGGTGAACCCCCACTCAATGGAATGGAGAACATCCTGCATTTCCTGGTTACCCGAAGTCCGCCACAAGAGCAATCTCAAGCATGGTATTATCGAAATCAGTACTTGAACAGTTCCAAGTTTGTGTCCAGTGCAAAGAATCTGTTTCGGATTTTGTGCACTAATGAGCAGCCTCTAGTGCAAGACCTACTGTCTTATACAAACAAGAATGGTTACACACCTTTCTTGTTGGCCTGCAAGACCTACTTTGAAATTCAAGAAGATCAGCTTGAATCATTGGGGCCTGCACTTTCTGGCTTTCGGGAACTCATACAGGAGATGATTGATTTCAAGACAGCTATAGTCTTGCAGCAAGTGCATGTTGCAAAGAAGGATGATCTGTTGGGGGAAGATGAAGAGGAAGAAGAAGAGGAGGAAGAGGAGGAGGAGGAGGAGGAGGAAGAGGAGGAGAATGATAATGATGATGATTGTCAAGCTACAAAGAAAAGTAAAAGGAAGTCTAACTCAGAAGGCCAGACTTGTTTCCATCTGGCAATCCAACATGATAAAGCTGACGCCACTGTCCCCCTGAAGAAACCGCTTCTGTCACTGCTCTTAAGTTCACTTAAGAGAGGTAACAGCAAGGTTAGGCCAGCATTGGAGTTGAAGGATTCAGACGGGCATTCACCCCTAATGGCTGCAATTGTACAGAAAGATGCTGAGGCTGCACTGATGTTCATCGAAAATGGCGCAAATCCGAACTTCAAGACAACAAAAGCTAAGTCAGTTCTTACAACTGGCACTGTACAGGAAGCTCCACAACCAGTTTTTTCACCTGGATGGCCACAACACTGGAAACAGTTGACAACCAAACAACAAAGAAAACAACCTGATGGTACAGACACACCAAGTGAGGAGAAACCATACAAAGTTTCCGTTCTGATGAAGGCCATTGAGGTGGATATGATATGTGTAGCAGAAGCCCTGATCACCACAGGCTCTGAGGTTGATGCTGCAGATTCAAATGGGGACACTCCGCTGCACTATGCAGCCAGACACCCGACCTCTGTTATGACCGAAGTTATGAAGGCAGTTTATTTTTTTTAAGTGATATGGGCGGGCTAGGCCGTTTGCCCGACTATACACCCTGCCCAAACAGAACCTGTCAGAACCCTACAATACACAGGATACGTATCTAAAGAAAAACAAACAAAACATAACAAGTTATAAGTTACAAGGAGGCTTTCGTCTTAGCTCTCCGAATACAGAGTGTGCGGTAGTCCACAAATAGGTCACATTCGCCATTTTGTCGGCGTTCCCGCAATTCTTTCCGCAAGTCAAAAGCTTTTTTCGCTTGCCACGGCGTAAGATCACAGCCGATGTAAACAGAAGCATACTGAGGTTTTGAAGACAGAACCGTTCTTTTTCGTTGCATTACAGCCTGCTTTGTCACTCGGTCTTTCAATTCCACCACAACCTTGCGATGTTTGTCTGTTCCAACAGTCCGAATGTTCAGAATTTTCATGCAGTCAATAGTCAGTTCAGAAAACAGATCGTTGACAAGGAAAGGAATGTCCTTGCTGTCTGTGGTTCGAGTAAAAAGTCCGTTGATGACAAGATTCAGGCTACGCCTTTCACGTTCGCGCATCTCTCGTTCCCAGTCACAGATACGCACCAGCTCTGAGTGCGCTTTGTCGTAGCAGGAGGAGGGGTTCGGCATAGGCAAGCCGTTTCTGGCAGTTTGCAAGACGGATGCGTAGGTTCTTTTTGTGTTGACAGATGACAGTCTATCTAGATCAGCAGTCACCTTTTCAAGTTGGTCGGAGAGGCTAGCCACTTTGTTGCACAGGGCAGAATAGTCATCGTGAGGAGGACCCGAAGCAGCAGTCATCGTGGCAACTGACGGCCACTCGTCACGGTCCATTTCTTTGGAATAAAGTCTGTCAATCAGATCGAAGCAGTCCGGGCAACGCAGGGCAATAAACTTGGTTCTAGTCGAGACTGCAAGCCGAACGACCTCGTCACAGTACTGAGAAGACACTCTCGGTCCCAGCAGAGTCTTTCCAAAACAAGGCTGACACATAAATATGTCGCCGCAGAAGGAACATCGCAAGCATTTCAGTCTGTTTGAAAAGATATCGCTCCCACATTCAACGCAAAGAACGCGAGACATTGGCAAAAGAAAATTGACGTGGCTTTAGCACACACAAAGGAGAGCGGCCAGACAGAGCCGCCGCTCAACAGCCAGGCAGCGCACACACTCGCACTGCCAGGCACTTCTAGATGGTGGCGCAGCTCTTGCCCCATTGAACAATAAGTACAGAACTCCTTTGCATCTTGCATGCAATGCTGATACCGGACTGGCTGATGTGAGCACAGAGCCAGTAGAACTGCTGCTCAAGTCAAGTACAGACCTCAACGCCACAGGCCTGTTCACCATTGATGTAAGAGGTCGCATTCCACTGCACTATGTCTTTGTTAAGATTGGAGACCACAAAAATTCATCAGCCATTGATCCGATTGCTCTTTGTTCAGTGATTCTGCAAGCATGCACAATCAAGGCAGTCAACATTGCTGACAAGTTCAAGCAAACACCTTTGCATTGTGCAGCCAAGCGAGGGGCCAACATCTGCTGCATGACCATGTTGCGCAACCCAGCTATCAAAATCGATGATAAAGATCATGAAGGCAATACACCTCTAGGAATTGCTGTGCTGAACAAGCACAAGGATTGCTCTCTCACCTTGCTTCAGGCTCATGCAAGTATCGACCCACTGATCACATACACAGTAGGGTCGTATGCCGATATGGAGAGCTACAAGAAGAAGAATGAATGGAAATGGAGCCCTCTCAGAGAGCTGCCTCCATCAGTAAAGAGTCTCTCTATACCAAGTGCAGTGGTAAGCAATGAATGGCAAGGGGTGGTCTATGTCATCATGGATCTACTGACGAAGGACTCCAACACTCTTTATTGGCTGGCAACAGCTGCGATTGAGCATCGCAAGTACAATCTGGCATTGACCATGATTCGCATCCTCAAAAGTGTGGTGAGCAAATCACTACCTGATGCAAATGATGAGTCCAACCTGTTCTTTGTTTTGGCCAAGACAGCTGAACCACTTCAGTTGGTTGATCTTCAGATGAAGGTGGCTGATGCTTTGCTGGCCATAGGAGTGAGTTGGTACAAAGAAGATAAGATTAAAAAGACATTCACAAGCGCTGTTCTCATAGAGGCTGTCAAGAGCCATCACTTTGGGTTGATCAACTTTTTCAAGTCTCATGCCCCAAATTGGACACAGTTGCTTCAAAACCTTGTGTGCAAAGATGCCTACAATCCATTCACTGCTCTCTTTGCCAAACATGTGAATAATCTGAATGGGGAAAATTGCAAGTCATTCATGCAAGATCTTCTTCATGTGTACAGTGCAGACAAGCGTTTCATCTTTGATTCATTGGCGCCATTTCCAAAACTGGTTGATGTTACTGACCTTGAAGGCAGAACAGCGCCAGAGAGTGCTGGCCTGGTGAAAAGCACACCACTCATACGTTCAGTGCTGGCTCAGGACTTTGCACTGGTCAAGTACCTTGTCCGCGAAATCAAAGTCAACCCGAATACACCTGATGGCAGTATGAAGCGAACACCTCTTATGCATGCAGTCAGAATAAACAAAATTGACATCGTCAAAGTTTTGCTGAACTGGAACTATGAGTTGCCCAAGCAGACAACATCAAATGAGGATGAGGAACAAAGCGATGATGATGATGCAGCAGATGAAGATGAAACAGCTGCAACTTCCAGAGTTTTTGGCACAACAGGGACACCAAAGCTAGGCAGAAGTCAGTTTAGTGATGCACAACAAGCAGATGAAGATGTATCTATTGAGATAAATGAAGTTGATGAAGACATGGATGTTGATCAAGATGAGGAAGAGCGACCCAGCAAACAGCGAAAACGGAAGAGACCTGCAAAGAAAGGCAAAGCAAAGAAAAAGAAAATTTGTAGAAGTGATGAGTTCAAGATGCAAGGACCCTTCAAGTTCAACCTTGATGCCAAGGATGCTGAGGGCAAAACAGCATTGATGCACTGTGTGATGCCAATGAACTGGGGCAGCTGGGAAAACACTGAAATTCTGGAGTTGTTAATCAAACTTGGAGCCTCAGTGACTGCCAAGGATGACCAGGGGCGGGATGCTCTCTATTATGCAGTGACAGAAGGAAAAAAGGCCTGCGCTGATGTCCTTATGACTGCACTGAAAAATTCAACCAAACACACTGTGGCTTACAAGAATATCTTTAATCAACCGTTACCAGCCCAGCAGTATGACATTGAATCTGATTCAGTGACGTACCTCAGGGAAGAGGCCCTGAGAAGAAAGAAAGACCAAGAAAAGATGGCCAAAGAGTTGGAAAGGAAAAGGTTGCAACCTCACAGACTCAGCAGTTATCAAGATATTGGTGAAATTGTCATTTGCAAAGACACTGGCCATCTGTGTTCAGTTTTATTGAACAAAGTTGACCTACAGTATGGTCTGAATGGTTACTTCAATTTTTATCGACTGCAGTTGATCCGTAGGAAAGGAAGTCAGCTCTACATCGTGTTCACAAACTGGGGCAGGATTGGTGACGATGGTCAATACCAACGGACACCATTTGGCAAACTGGAGGATGCACAGAAGGAGTTCAGAAGCATCTTTCGCTCAAAGACAGGCAATGACTGGACAAATATAGACAACTTCCAAGATGTTGCGCGCAAGTACAGACTGGTCCAGACAGATGATAACACTGCCGAAGCAGCCACTCTGGTAGATGTCAAACTCAACCTTGACTTCTCTAACTCAAACTTGCCCAAAGCACTACAAAAGCTGATGGCTGACATAGGGAATGTGGAAGCACTCCAGCAGAAGACTAAGACAGTTCTACATTGTGGTCGGTTTCTCTTGCCATTTGGCCGTCTTCAACGGGAGACACTACTGAAGGCACGTGAGGTTCTACGTGACATATCTGAGTTTGCCAGTGACCTTGAGAAAATGAGAAGTGATCAAAGCGAAAGGAGGAATACAGAGAAATGTCTTCGAATCATGCAGTCGATGGCTGATCTGACTACAGAATTCTACCAACTTGTGCCCTTTGGTGGCTTCCAAGACCGTCAACTGCCCATCATTGATGAAAGTAACTGGACTGACTATCTGACTACCATTGAAAACCTGCTGGAATTTGAAATGGCCGGCAAAATCTTGTGTGGTGCAGCAAGTAGAAAACAAGTCAGTGCAGCAGACTACATTCATGGAGTTTTGGAAACAAAGTTTGACTTGCTGAATTCAGCAGGCTGGGAGGCTCAGTCTATCATGCACTACATTTACAATACCTCTCCAGACACCAATGTAGTGGCGATCTTCAAGCTTAACCATGGTCTGGCCAACCTCAGTCGATATCCAGAGCACAATCGTAAACTGCTTTGGCATGGAACTTCTGCAGTTAACCTCCTCAGTATACTCAAGCTGGGCTTGCTGGCTGCCCCACCAATGGCCCTGCACACTGGCCATTTGTTCGGAAAGGTGACGTCTGTTGTGGATGGATTTTACAAATGTATACAGCTGCTTTAGGGTATCTACACTGCTGATACCTTCGAAAAAAGTGAGAACTATTGCCAACCATCAAATTCCGGTCACAAGTATGCGCTGCTTTGCGAGGTAATTTAGTGGATCATATTTTTTATGCTGTAAATTTCTGTCTTCAGGTGGGCCTAGGCAAAGAGAAAGAAGTTCAGAATCTGAACCAAATAAACTATGATGACCTTCTTCCTAAAGGATTTCACAGTGTCAAAGGCATGGGTCAGGAGGCGCCCAACAAAGACTATGATGTGACTTTGTGCAATGGTATATTTGATTGATTTGAGAGAGCTGTTTGATTACCCAATCTGTAATTTGCAGGAGCCAAACTACCTCTTGGCAAGTGTGTGAATCAGCCGCCTCCCAAGAACTCGTATTACTGGCTTTCACACAACGAATACATCGTTTACCAGCCTGATCAGTTAGCACTTCGGTATCTGGTTGTGTTCAAGTAATCTATTTCTTGTTTTTACTGCCCAGTTTACGTACGTATTTACCTTACAAATTACGGTCCTGTTTTGTCTTGTTAGGGGAGCGTTAACAGTCTACTATTAGGTTGAAGGACTTATAGCTTTCTCTTCTGAAGTGCAGTCAAAAACTCTTTAAGATGTGTATGTCCGTTTGCGTCTTTTGGCTACATAACGCGTTTTACTTTTAGTTGTGTGTGATTGTAGTACTGTTGCTAAGTAAATTATAATTATAATTTTAATTATATTTTTTAGAAATTTACTAATACAAGTAAATTATTTGGTAAGTAAATTATAATTAAATTAAATTTCTACGAAAACAGGTAAAGTTAATTATAATTATAATTTGTAAATTATACTTACCAAAAGTAATTTACTTAATTTACTTAAAATATACTTAATTTACTTACACAAGCCTAGCCATTACTGAACCTTTTTTGGCAGCATGCAAGTGCTGCGTGAGTGTCTGCTTTTGGTATCAATACTAGTGTTGGAAAGTCCGGGGTTAAAAAAATAAGTTCAGGTTCAAGTCAAGTCCAACATCGAAATTTCAGGTTCAAGTCCAGGTTCAAGTCCACCATCTAAAAAACCTGGACAATAGGTTCAGGTTCAAGTCCACTGATAATTTCAAGAATTGTTGAAATTTTGCACTGCTCGCAACTTTTCTGAGCTATTTAAGCCTGTCTACTAGTAATTAAAGACGAAAACCATATTTTATGGGGCAATAGGTTCGTTTTCTCGCATATTCAGTTTGAAAAATCGGTGTAAAAACAAGAAATCATGAAAATGTTGTGCAATCCAACCGAAAATTTGACAAATTTTGCCTAAATTTTCACTCAAATTTTGAACCTATTGAGTGAGTCCAGTAAAACGAAACAGGTTCAAGTCCGGCTGAAATAAAATAGGTTCAGGTTCAGGTTCAAGTCCACAGATTTCAGGTTAAAAACCTATTAATAAGTCCAGGTTCAAGTCGGACTTGCCAACAGTAATCAATACCTTTCGGCTTTCGTGCTTACATTTCATACATGCAAGGCATACTTACAGTAAAAGTACAGTACAGGTTTCCGCCCGCCCGCCAACCGCTTTTCGTCTTTGCGCTTATTTCTCTTAATCTCCCACAAAAGAAACTACTCCAATTTATCCACCGAGCTAAGAGTGGATCTTAGGTAGTTTTCAGCCAGCTTTGCTATGCGATTGCATATGTTCAGTCTCAAAGGCATTGTCAGTTGTGAATGCCAGCAGAAACTGACTGGAAAGCTACTTGAGATTGAGGTTTTAATTCTGACGAACTGTCACTGTTGACAGACATGGGCTATCATTTCGGCTGAAAAGTGATAAATTTTCAAATTCTGAGGGGGCTGGCTGGAGGGGGTAACGGCGGCTGGAGGAGGATGGTAAGCCAAAAAGTCCGATTTTCGCTAGAACCAAGGTTGTTTGGCTTACTTGTCATTTAAATAGGTTGAAATAAGTCTGAGCTCATTCACACCAAACCTAGACATACTTTTCACCATAATAATCTTCCAAAATATCCTGAAGGGGATAGCGGTGGCCTGAGGGGCGGTATGTCAGACAGAGCCTGACGCGGGTACATTGTATACCCCTCAGCCCGCTTTGTCCATGTCTGTTGTGACTTAACCTGTGGTGACACCCACGTTTGGTTTTCATTCTAGCTAACTGTTGCTTAGCATCCTTGCTAAGTTAAGCAAAGCTGAAGATGTTAGCCGCCAAAATCAGGCCTATTTTAAATATACTTAATATACTTAATTTAATTAAATGTGGTAAGTAAATTATAATTAAATTAAATTTCTCTCAGTTATGGTAAGTAAATTTTAATTAAATTATATTTCTCCGGGCATGTGGTAAGTAAATTATAATTTAATTATATTTAAAATAAATTTACTTAGCAACAGTAGATTGTAGTATAGCGTTTTCTAGAATTTTGCTGTAACCGACTTTTGACTTTGTTAAGAGCGTCCTTTCATGCTCTCCGTTACTCCTATCATTATAATAATCAATACTTGCTCCTGTGATGCAATTTGTACGGGACAGCACAAACCGATGCGATGGTAGAACTCGATTGAATGCTTTGATTTTTATAACTGTCGTAATAATATGGTAGTTTTTTGTATCTCTTCACTACACCAGATGTTGTTCATCACTAATACCTGTTGTATCCTCATCTTCCTCTTCAATAACGCATTCAAGTTCATTTGTTAGCGTCGTTGTTTCCAATTTCCTCCTAATCTGAGGCGTAGATTCGTCGATCTGTTGAAAATCGATGCTTTTACTAAATCGTTCGGTCAGTAAATTCTGTTTAGCTTCTTTCATATCACACTTGCGGCGGCTATTTTTGAACGAACCGAACTCATCGATTAAGTGAAGTTTTGTAAATCGACATAATATCGTACTTTGCACAGCCTTTCTAAACTCTTTCAGTGAGACAAAATAAACAAAAAATTGAATCAGCGAATTCAGACTTGAGCCTAGCGATAAATACTGTTCTACGTTGGGCACTGAAATGAGGTTAGGAATTGCTACCAAACCAACGCTGGATACACAGCAAATACACATAGTTCTAGCTAATTTTCGCTGTTTGCGCATATCCTTCAGTAACATTTGACTGCGTCTTGCAGCTTTGGGCTCTGTTCTTAGCATGTTCAGCACGAAAACATACAAGAAAACGCAAAACAAATGCGATATCTGACAAACAAACCAGAGAAAGTGGTAATACCGTTCTGAAGCACAATTTTTCAGCACACAAATTACTGCTACTTCCGACTGCTGATAGCGATAGGTCATAGCAATACCGAAATTGATATTGACAGCCATAAAGACGTATGGTGCGGCCACTAGCAAAGAAGCGAAACAAGGTTTGCACTGCAAATAGGTACTGGGTGGGTGAAATTAAGGCAAATGCTCTATCTAGCGCAATTTCCAACTCAAGAACAGCGGCAACAGGGTACGCAAACAGTTGAACAAGACCGTGAGGTGAGAATAAGCAGTACCATCTACTGACGGGGCTCGTTTCAGACAGAACTAAGATCCTGTGTATTCCCTCCAAAACCGCTGCCAGGCCGCTCAATCCGTTTGCCAAGGCCAAACCGGCTAACAAGAGATAAATGTTCTTGGATTTGAGCGTTTTGCACAAGAGAACAGTTGAAAGTAGCAAAGAATTGCAAGTTACGGCGCAGAAACCAGCTATGATTAGGAGAACAAACAAGCTAGCCATGACACCGGAAGATGTAATCGGAACAAATGCCTCTATTTGGGCAGACGTCAGCGGCGCAAATTCGATTGAAGCTCACAACGCCGGACCCTAATTGTTGACTTGAGGCCGGGGGACTAATGGTTTTTGTTGCTATGCACAGCTAAACAAGCTCACTCTTGCACTTTGATTTCGATCGATTTCCCCTTTGCTTGCATACATAAGAATCTGACTTTTATTTACAGAGAATCACTCAGGAGTTCTAAGGAGCTCGGCCAGTTTGAGGAAGATTAATCTGCGAGTAGTGTCAGTCTCCATTTTCAGGCAATCGACGGCTCGTTCGTCGGCGTTTAGCATTTGGTTGACTAGTGAATGCAGCTCTTTCAATTTCTTGTCGGCGCTGGCTTGGCGTGCCGGCGCATGGCTGACTTTCCGCTTTTCGGACAAAAGCGCCTTCAGCTTAGAATGTTCTTTTTCTTGGTTGGCAATGCGGCCTTCCAATTCGGTTAACTGAAGTTGAAGTAAAAATCTAGTGGTTTTTTAGTTTTAAACCGTTTTAGAAACTTAAGACTAAACCAAATTCTGAACTTGGCCTCTACCGCACGAGTTAGATTTTCGCTGACTGGCAATCCATTACGCAGAAATCTGAATGGCGAGGTGGAGCGGCGTGACAAAGTGCCAGCGCCATCTGACTCGCAGAAGTATAAATGCCGCCTTACCTGTTTCCGCAAGCTGCGAATTTCGAACTCCTTTTCTTCAATGACTGCGGCGTAGTTGGCTTCAGTGTAACGGAACTGTTTCTTCAACTCGTTAACCGTTTGGCTCAACTAAAATAGTGACCCAGCAGAAAAGAAAGAGGAAATACTATTCCACGCAACCCAGAGCCTACCTCAGTTTGGTGTGCAGTGTTTAGTTTGTCGATCTCAATTTCCGAATCCACTTGTTGTTGTCTGAGTTGCTTCACTCTCACACCCAAACTATCGGTTTTCTTTATGAGGCCAGCGTTCTGTTCCTGCAACGTCCGATTCCTCTGCTCCAAGGCTGCGTTCTCTTCGAATATACGCTTCGCTTCGCCTTCGATCTGGCTGTACGACTCTTCCTGGATCTGCTGGATCAGTGCGTTGTAGTGCGACGTTATCTCTTCTCGTTGTCTGCAGAGTATGTAGTGTATATATGGGCTATTCATACAGTCAGGCACTTAACGCCGTTTATGGTACTGGCACCATATATGGTACCGGTACCTAGGCTAGTGGCAGCAGAGATGGTACCGTCACCATACATGCGTTTCGTGCCTGACTGGCATACTCGTGTAGAAGAACTCGTCCAGCGACTTTTTCGCAAGGAGACGCGTTTGTAGTAAACGCACCAAGTCGCTGCGCCACGTGTTCCAGGCGTTGTTGCGGCCAGAAGATGCCACGCGGCGTGTTGGTGCGTATATTCTACAAATTTGTCGCCCTACAGAAACGTGGCCGTGCGATTCTTGTTTTCTACGCAAGTATGACTACGCCTTTGCGGTACACGCGCAGACAGTTTAAATCTAGCTCGAGCCCGAATGCACAATAGTCTATGTACTGTACGTGCTTGTCACCTGTCTCGCATGCGGACGGCCTCTCTTTCCACTTCCAGCAGAGCGTCCTGATGTTCTTGTTCTTTGTAGTGCAACTCTGATTGCAAGTCGGCCACTAAGTTTTCCAGTTTACCTCGATCGCTCACTTGGTCCTGTGCGTGTTTCAAGGCCGTCTCTGAACACTTACATATAAATGCTCTTCTATCACTGAGCGAGGTTGCAAATACATGCAAGACACGTACCCAGAGCGTGGCTGTGGGCTGTGGCTACAGATAGACTCGTCTGCATTTGCGTCTGTTCCAGATGAAAGGCGCTTCTCAGTTCTTTTGTGTTAGCGGCGGTCTCAGCTCTTTCGCGATGCAGCTGATCCTCTAAGTTGGCCACCTGAAATTAATTAACTATACATACATTCTGTCATCTACATATATGCGTACTGGCCAAAAAATGACCGCCTTTAGTCTTTTCTCCACTTTTCCGAATCACTTCGAATCACCTCCATTCGGTCAATGTTCAAACCGAATGAAAAGATTCTTTGGCACGCTTTGTTTGTAGTTTGTTTTGGCCAAATCCTGAACTTCGAGCCTTCTGTAAACAGAGCGGTTTGCCCTTCCGAAATAAACTGACCCGAATTTTCAGACGTCAAATTTAATTAAACATATGTATCATTTAAAGAACCAGTCTTCCAAACTGTCCCAAACTTTGCTTGTTATCTGATCTCTTTCTTTATATGATGATATGATCTCTATTTTCTGATCAGGCCAGCTTTCTAGGACAGCCGGTGAAAATCTGGCCAATTTTTACTCAATGAAGATGAAAATTTGGCCTTCTCAAAAATATCGCCTGCACAGAATGCAGGGTTATACGAACTAGTGGGGTCGTGGATTACAACCAAACCGCCTCAATTAAGGCAATCCGCCAGATTTTTACCTGCATCAAGAGAAAACTGGCCTTTTCAGAGCTTAATGACCATATACAGATTAGTTTTAGCATGGAAAAGCGGGGAAAGATTAGAAGAGGGTTTTTAAGATATGGTTATATTTATTTGACGTCTGAAAATTCGGATCAGTTCACTCCAGAAGGCTAACAATCCAGGTTTTAACCAAAACAAACTTTTAGCAAACTCGTGCTAATCTTTTCGTTTGGTTAAAAATTGACGGAATAGCGACCATTTGAAGTTGGTCAGGAAACGTCCAGTCGGTTGTTCTAAGCCGGAACTTTAGTTCGTCGGCATCAATTGGCGGCAACATTAGCGGCCTTGAAATCGGAACAAACAGCCAGTTAAAATATATTGTCAGCACGCTTATTATGATATGCTCTATATTCAAGGATAATGACTGAAAAGCAGGATTGAGCAGATCAAATACGTATGTAATCCTTCAGCTGGCAGTCGCAATGCTTGGCGAGCAAGCGGAGTCCAACTTTTTCCAGCAGTTATTGGATCGCTACTCACTGCAGTATTTCGTATTACCGGCCACGCCAACCTTAATCGCCATTAACAGTCGTGCTTACTGGCAAGCACTGTCGGAAAACGTTCGCAGTCGTCTGGAGCTCTTGTTGAATTCGACTTCGCTCGACGACGAAAGCGTCTGCGAATGGCAGCGCCTGCGCTACGATTTGTCATTGCAAGATGAATTTGTGGCCTTTGTTGTGCAGCAGAAACGGAAGTGGCTGGCCGGACTACCTAGTTTGGAACGTTGACTAAACCTAACTTTGCTTTTACCTCGTCGTCCTTCTTTTCGATCGTTCTCTTCAAATGATCGGCCACCAAAGCGAAATCGGCACGACAGATGTCTAGCGTTTCTTTGAGTTGCCGGTTCTCTGCCTCCAGCGCTGTCAGCTTCGCTTCCAACCTGTACAGAGACAGACTAGAGGCATTACTATGCAATCTTGGATTTGGAACGGAATGCGTTCAATCGATTCCTTATGATTTGATCGAAGGGGTACCATATTTGGTACCTGGTATGCTACCACTTGACGTTGAACCGGTACCATATACTGTATGGTACCGTTTCCATATATGTGTACTGGTACCCATACATGGACGGGAAAATTGGGTTGGGGGTAGTCAAAATCCGAAAATTTTGGGGTGGGCCTGCCGGTTTGGAGGGGTCGGGGCGATTTTGGCGAGTGGGGTCAGGAACAAAAGTCGGCTTCAGGTGGGTGTGTGGGGTCTTTTGGAGGGGTCGAGTCGAGCCCAAGTTGAAGTTGGGGGATGGGCAAACCCACGGACCCCTCCTCCGGCCATGTATGCTGGTTGTATATGGATGTACAGCTATTTTTCATATTCAAAAGCAGTTATCCTGTTATATTTTGAAATATTCATATTATTTTAACAAAGGTTTTTTTTATAAACAAAGCAAAGTACATGCTTGTTTGTTTCTTGGTAAACAAAATTTAGTACAGTACAGAAAATAATGACGAAAATATGTGTTTTGAAGTTGTATGCAAACAAAAAACGTTTGTTTTGGAGCTAATCGTACACTTCTTTCGTAGTAGAAAATAACACGAATTTCGGTTGTGGCATCATCACACCTTGTAAAAAAATTTATGTTATCTTTAAAATTTTAACCTCTACCTTGTTCGGCTTACTATTTTAGATTTTTCTTGTTATGTTTTTACTTAGTAAATAACAAATAAAATTCAAGTGGCACAGCACTGATCTGAATGCATGAAATTTTAACATACAAAAGATCCCTCAGTTTTGAAGAATTTCTCCAAATTTCAGGGCATTTGGCGAACATTTCCGGAAATGACAGCAAAAAGAAAAGTTTCCATTTTACTTCTACACGCATTGAAATCAACAAATTTCACATATTCGTCAATTTCTCAGGATTGGGTCAAGACTGGCACACAAAACTTTAATATTACAACATTTCCACTATTTTGGCGGCGCACCTATGTTTCAAATTTCATCGTATTTGGTCAGCAACATAGATGTTATCATATTTTTGACACCATGTATAGAAATAAGGATCCGAGTTTCGCGTTTTACATGAAATAACCTTTTACAAACAAACGAGCCGAATCTTGTTTGTTTACGCGCTACTGTTCTTTCGTACAACTTAGGAGATACGCCGCGTTCTAATTAGAGTTTTGAGTGGGGTATAGTGCTGCCTTAACAAGCACCCCTCCCATTGTTGTCACCCGGTTGCAACAGTAACTCCAACCCCTACTTGGCAATGAGAGCATTTCGACCAGAGACTTCACTTACTCTTGGGCAGAGGAGGAGGAGGAGCGAGACGGTTTGGCTGAGCGATGAGCTTGGGCAACAGATAAGAAGCCGGACATGATTGTGTGGCGAGGCAATTTATGTCTACGGGATGGAGTGCAGTGGCAAAGTGAAATTAAGGTTGGGTTGGCGTGCCGCAAAGGTTGGCCAATCGATGTGCCACTGCCAAATGCTCTCAGAGCTATTTCCAGGCCGCAACCCGACACTTTATCCAATTTAGACGCGCCTCACAACCCTCCAATCCCGGTGGCACCACCTGAGTCCGTCTAAACCTACGCATCTACGCACGTTCCATGCAGACTCGCCAGTCGTTAGCGCCTCTAATACTTACGCATTTCCTTATATTCAAATAATTTAAAATATAATTGAAGTTCCAGGCGAATTTCAACTACATTACAATTAAATTATGGCCCAACTTTTGAATTTCAATTAAATTAAATTATTGAATTCCTCTGAAGTAGTTGAGTAACTCATCAAGTAGTACTACCGTATAGTGCTGTTTATAGTACCCGGGTACTATATATGGCACTTAGGGTTTTGCGAAAATAAAATTGAATCCATTTATAGTACCCGGGTACTTTATATGGCACTCTACAAAATCAGGTCTATAAGAAATTAACAATAGTATGTAAAGTTCTTTGCTCAAATTACGATCTAGTTGTAAAAAATAGGTTCTTCACTTAGGGGCCGTCCATAAACTACGACGTTCAGAGAGGGGGGGGGTGGGGGTACCCCGAAAAACGTCGCAGAACGTCGGAGGGGGGGTGGGGGGTTGAGGCAAAACGTTGACGTATTTTTGGCCTTTTTTGGTAAGTTTCCACGATTGCAGAATAAGCAAGAATGCAGAGAAAGTCAAACGGTTTTGACACATTTTTGTAGTTGTACAACATATGTTAGCGTGATTTGTACAGGGTTTGCAAAAAACAACCCAGCAGATTTTTTACTGTAGCAACCGCAAATCTGAACCGATTTGAATAAATCTTTTTTTGAATGAAAGGCAAATAAATTCTTGATTGGTACAATTTTCGTTGAGATTCTCTGCTTGGTTCTCGAGATATTTGCCCTCAAATTTAAAACACTGATTTAAAACAATGAATAAGAGTGATTAAAACAACCCAGCAGATTTTTTTACTGTGGCAACCGCAAATCTCAACCGATTTGAATGACTCTTTTTTAACTGAAAGTTAAATAAATTTATAAAAGATTGTCGAAACTAACTGGTAAATACGTATGTGCATAGGCACAAATTTTTCTATTATTTATTTCTGACTACGCAGTCAGAAAAGCAGCTTCAGACTTTGAACGAAAATTCGAAAATTTTATTTCGGGGGGGGGGGGGTGCCTCCCAAACGTCGTAGTTTTTATGGGGGGTGATGACGAAAACGTCGGTAAACGTCGGAGGGGGGGTGGGGGTGCAAAATTTTGAATTTTTGAACGTCGTAGTTTATGGACGGCCCCTTACATCAGAACCCCATGATTGCATTTTCTATTGTTTTTCTTCATACAAACAAGGTTTGTCACCAAAAATGCTGTAATATTGGCACGATTTGTATTGATAACTGCTCACTTCAGAATAAAAATGTGTCTCCATTTACAGTTCCCCGGGTACAATAAATGGCACTAAGTGCCGTTTATAGTACCCGGGGTTACTGTTGTTTGGGTATGGGATTTTCAGGAATCGGTTCGGTATGGGTAGGTATTTTCCGGCATACCCGGGAATCGGTTCGGTATGGGTAGGTATTCGCAAAAATACCGGTATACCGGTATTTATTCGGTATTTGCTGAAAATATTTTACGCAGTAAAAACGCTGAATTTCCTATTTACAAGGGCAAGGCCATGGATTTAGTCTTTTCCAAGGTCAGAGGCTAGTAAATTCATGAAAAACAAATGGGATTTACAGCTTTTTTAGGAATTTTTAAAAAATATTTTTTGTTTTACTGGAGTTGTTGTTGTTGTAACTTTTTGTCCTTTCGGACTAGGAGTAGCGAACGCTATAGAGCAGGAAGAGACACAAAGTCCGGCAGCCTCCTTAACAACAACCCTCCCCTTTTGCTGTCGGTGTGTGCAAGACAGCTAAGGTTTGGTCTCCATTTATCTACTTGCCATTGCTGACTTTCGACGGCCTGGGTTGGGCTTTGTGTCGACTACTTCCCATCGCCTCGACAGGTTTCGAACCCACAAACACACCGCTTCCACGGGTGCCGGGGCCGCCGTGACACACGAGATAGCGTAAACTACCCATGGCCAAGACGCATGGAGTGAAAATGGTTTCAGCGAAACAATTTTGACTGAGAGAAATGCTTCAATTGTACTGTAGTTTTAAGGCCAGCTAGTGTACAGTATGGAGATCCAACAAGCAGTCACAAAATGTGGGGCTATTTTGTTGATTGTGCGTCAAGTACATAGAGAATTGATTGTTAAGGAGAAGTGTGAAGTTGGGCCAAAACTAGACCTAGGCTTTCAACTAACAAACCAAGTTTGGGACAGGGAGTAGGGTCAGAGGGCTAAAAATCCTTCAAATTCCATATTTTGGATGGATATCGTAACAGAACGTGTTTCTGCATACCACAAAATGCAAAATTACAAAGAAAACATTGTGATTATAGTGAATTTTCGATAAAAATTGCACTAAGCTGGACAAAAAATACCGATTCCCAAATACCTGGGTATTCCCAAAATAATCGGTATACCGGGTATGGGTATTTATTAAAATACCTGGAATGGGTAGGTATTTATTGGGTAGGTATTCCCAAAAATACCCATTTTTCGGTATGGGTTCGGTATACCCAATCAACAGTACCCGGGGTACTATAAATAGGGGGGTACTATAAACAGCACTATACGGTAGTGTGCCAACTTACAGCTCTCTACACCAAACTTTCAGTTTTGGGTCTGAATACCAAGACTCGATCGAATCAGACACTGACCCTTAAATTTTTAGATCTCTGGTGAGCCACGGCCCAATCAGTGTGAGAAAAATCAGCTTGAAAAACGCTTTTGAAAGCGTTCTGAGTATAGTATTAACAGAAATTACGAGGTTAAGTAGTCTGAAGAGGCCTGGTTTGGCAACGGCCCAAGCAGGGTGAGAAAATTTTGAAAAATTAGCCTTCCTACACGCATTTTTAATGAACAAATCGGTCTTGCCTTCTGATTGTACCTGGTACCTGTACTTGTTTCAGTCCAAAAATACCCAAAATCAGTAGGTAGGTACAGTTCGAAAGTACCCGATCAGGTATCAGGTAGGTATCAGATGGGTATTGCAAATCTATACCTTGTACAGGCTAAGCTAGGTTTCTCTGGCGAATTGCGAGGGAAGCAGCGTGCATTTCACTTATGCATGACGCACTGATGCTCCGATTTTGATACATCGACACTACCCCCCACCAATTTGGAAGTTAACAGCTTCTGTTCAGCACTGTGATCAAGTTTTAAGCTTTGACATTGATCGGGATTGGGCTTCGGATGAACTTAAACGTACTTTTAGGATCTATCTTAGCCTCAGCTTAATCAGTTAGGTTTTCGCTAATGTGCGGGGATAGTGCCCCACAATTGCCACTTTTTAGCGAAAAACAGCAGCGCCGCTACGCCACTTCTATTCCATCTCTGAAAATTGGCTACTGTAGTTAAAAGATAGATGTTTTCGTGTTGAAAAACCAAAGACTATGTCGAGTACGGTAGCTAGAAAGAACGGATCTAAGAGAATCCAAAATTTTTTAACAAAGCAAAAACCGAGTGGATTGTGAATAGCCTATACCTGATAATCAGGTACAGGTACAGACAGGTATACCTTCTCCCAGTACCCAAAACAGTTGTAACACGTCCTTTTTCTGGCACTGCATACGCAGTTGATAGATAAAGCCTGGCATTACCTACCGAAAACATCCTGTACACGTGGGAGTGGGTGGGAGTAGGAGACAAACAATTACAAACTGCTTTAGACTTAGAGTAACGCTGGTTTAAAGCAAATACTGTACGTAGGAGAGATAAGATGGCCGGTTTAGGCATGTTTCAATGCTGCTACATACATAATTGTGTTTATAAACAGTTTCTAATAGTTGATGGTTGCAATCCTGATTCTAGACGATCAGGCTGTGTAAGTAACAATAGCACAACATAATAAAACAGTTGGACAACGCAGATTTAGCAACAAAATGTTGATAGCATAGTAATACAAAGTTTTGGTGGTTTAAGCTAACAAAAGCCAGTCACGCGCCGCGTCGTTGGCTCAGTGGGTACCTCGCTGCCTCTGGGTCACGCCGGCCCCTGCATCCCTAGCGGTTGTAGTGGTTCATCCTCTCGGCGCGGCAAGTTTCTT
Source organism: Sabatieria punctata (assembly GCA_030248155.1). Lineage (NCBI taxonomy): Eukaryota > Metazoa > Nematoda > Chromadorea > Araeolaimida > Comesomatidae > Sabatieria > Sabatieria punctata. Next base: position 73,146 of record JASANB010001051.1, on the reverse strand, counting down.
GCTGCAAAGAGTTGGTCGTCGGCACAACGCTCCACCCAGGCCACCGAAAACTGGTTACAGTGAGCAGGTAAAATGGGAACCAACTGGATCTGCCGTTGCACCGAAAGCCGCTCCAAAAAGCATGCCGCGTTGGAGGGAAGATCAACGACGTCAGGAGCTGTCTGAGAGACCAGCAATAAGGCTGATACCGGTTTAGTGCCACTGGCCGGGGCGGCCGTTGGGAGCTGTCAGCACCATGACGTCACCACGCCAGGCACTCTCTTAGTACCTGGCGCCCAACAGCATGGCTTGAGTGGCTTGGCAGTGAAAGAAGGGCAAACGTCCGAGATGACGAATCACGGGGAAGCGAAATGGACCTCGAGTCTGATCGCAGGCCGTAAGGCCCCCCGCACATCGGATCGGATCGAAGCCAGTCACGCAGAATTAAACTTATCCCCATTTTGCTTGACAAATTGGTTAGAATAAGCTAGTTTCGAGATCACAAAAGCTGACCCATTTACTTAACATCGACAATACTTTACCGGTGTAGTTGCTTGCACTATAAACTTGTTTAAGCCAAAACTCGGTCCATATTGTAAACCCGAAGCGTGCTGGAAATGCGGAAGCAGGTCTTAATTTTTGTTCTTGCAGAACTCATAGTAAAGCTTGTCGCTCGCGCTACAAACTCTGAGGCCAATTTAATAGGTATTTTACCAAATTGATTCGCAATTTAAAAAGGAGCCTCTGAAACTTTTTTTTAACTAGAATCGCGTCATATCGGGAATGTGACAACAGATCAATTGTACCTACAGATTGCAGTCTATATAGACGAGGCACTATATAAAAAATTCCTACAAAGTAAGCAATATTTATTACCCTTAGTTTTTTGAATATTTAAGAAATTACAGAACATGGATTCTTAAAAGCTGACGAAGAGATTGAAAAATCCATAGAATACCTGGCGGACAATCTAAATCTCTACTATGGCATAGGCTTAACTCATAAGGTCCACATTTCTATCACCAAAGTGGAAATCTGGAAAATCCAACCAAGCGGCCTTCCCAACACAAAAAGTACAATTATTACTGCATTTGGTACAGTCAGATTAGGATTAGAACTACCCTAGGGATGAAGATGGGTACCTTTTTGGGAAAACTGAGACGCTACCTCATTGTAAAGGGCGTAGATGACGTTGCTTTTCTGACTGGACTGGATCTACAAAACCAAGCTGGCCTGGCATTCGTTGATGGAGTTTGCAAGGAAAATGCAATCGCTCTGATCAACGTCTGGGGCGATGCTAAAGGTTTCTTTTTTTATATCAAGCCAGTTTATGGGCAAACCTTCTTCAGAATACTTCCTAACTCCTTACACAGCCAGCGTCGTCGCCCACGAACTTGGCCACACGCTGGGAATGTCACACGGTAGAAGGCACAGAGGTTGCAAACAAAAGAAGTTAGGACCTCCTTGGTAAAACTGCAGCAACCTCCAGTTCCAAAGTCTGATGAATGACCTGGATTCCAAAGACAAAAATTGCCTTAGAGATCAGTTCCCAGCTGAACCAGTGCAAATTACTCGCTACCCGGGGCAGAGAAAATCGCAACAAGCTCAGTGTGCTGGCTATGGTCTTTGCTTCGCTGCCGTTATATCTAAGGAAGAGAATAACTGTAAGGTAAGAGAACCCGAGTAGTGTCTGTGTAACTACTAGTATGACAGACAGACAGACAGACAGACAGACAGACAGACAGACAGACAGACAGACAGACAGACAGACAGACAGACAGACAGACAGACAGACAGACAGACAGACAGACAGACAGACAGACAGACAGACAGACAGACAGACAGACAGACAGACAGACAGACAGACAGACAGACAGACAGACAGACAGACAGACAGACAGACAGACAGACAGACAGACAGACAGACAGACAGACAGACAGACAGACAGACAGACAGACAGACAGACAGACAGAAAGAAAATAGTAAACTGGATCAAATGTGAAAACCTCCTGATCCAAAGGTTTCAAATCCTTTCTAGCTGTACTGCAACAGAGAGGGTCTGTTTAATGGTGGTGATTGGAAGCGGGAGAACAAATATCGCTTTGAGGGTTCCTACTGTGGTCCAGGCAAGGTCTGCATCAACGAGCAGTGCGTGAGCCCTGACCCTACGCTGGGGCCACTGAGACCCACAGTAGATGGCGGCTGGGAAACCTACTGGGAAGCGGACACGAACAAAAAATCACTATGCGGCAAAAAATACACCACTTGTGAAACAGAATGCTCTCTAATTGGCCAGGCCAAAATGATGAGGGAATATAGACAATGCAACAATCCCTACCCTAACAACGGGGGCAAACATTGTCAGGGATCCAACTGGCGCACGAAGATTTGCAAAGTCTGCGACAAGGGGCCTTCAGTTGAGCAGTATAAAAAGAAATACTGTACCAAATGGAAGGGAGGCAAGCCTAGAAAACACCCTCGGAATGACTGCCAATTTCGCTGCTCTGTCGCTGGAAAGTTTTATGCGCCTAAGTTCCCGGACGGAACTGCTTGTGGAAAAGGTTGGTGCTTTTGTATGAAGCAGCCAAAAAACACTGTCAAAATGTTGCAGGGGGTCGTTGCATTAAGAAGAAATGTGCCCATCCATGTGCAGGAGACCCCAACTACTTTGTAAATGACCCAGCTGATTGTCCGCCCTATGACAAATACCAATGGCAAATGAAGATTAGAAGCGAGCCGATTAACAATGGAACTGGGATGGTTCACCTGATGCTACACGGAAAGAATAGCTCGAGCCAGCTCATAAACCTAAAATCAGTTGATCAATTCAACAAAATGGATAAATTTGAGGTTGAAACAGGTGCTTTGGGAGAATTGGATTCGTTGGTTGTGAAAGTGGAAGGATCTGGTGAACTGTTTGTGCGTTGGGTATGCCATTTTGTTGGTTGGTTCCTATCTGCTGTTTATGCAGTTACATAGATATTTAGATAGAATTGTACCTCAGGAATACATTTGAACAGGAAGGGAGTTGGGTTTTCAATGCGAATTCTACCATTCAAAGTTCAAAATCGGCTCAAGTAATGCCATTTCAGAATAACTACGACTATGATAAAGTCATTGGTAACTTACAATTAAATTAATTTTTTACATCACTATTGGTAAGTTGATTTACCATTTCTAACTGCATAACAGTAATCGATTTCAGAGTATCAAAACTGGACACTGCTTACTAAGACAGCTTTGAGAAAGGATGCAGCAACCAAGGCTGACATTTTTCTGATCATACATGGCAGGCAAAGCCGTAGCAGGAAAATCTGGCTGTCTTCTGAAGAGAAAGAAGTATTTAAATCTGGAGCGACTGACCAATTCAAATTGAAGACTGAAGTGCTGGATGAAGAAGTGGCAGGAATCGAGTTGTTCATGCAAAGCACGAAAAAGAAAGATCCGTGGTTCGTTGAATGGGTGAGTGGTGATTTGTTGGCAATTATTCTGTATTTTTACCGGACTTTTAGGTTGAACTAACGCTGGAAGGACCGGGAAAGATGTGGAAGTTTGAAATCAGCAAATGGCTCGATCCTGTTAAGAAACCGATTATCAAACTGAATGTTGTATGACTTGAATCTTGCAATGATTTAGAAAGCAAGGGAAGGGATTAAATAAAGATTAAATAAATTTTGCTCAATTGAATTACATGAAACATTGTTTCCGTGACTTTTTCTGATTCAAATCAAAGAAAAGATTCATACTAATAAATTTGCTTCTACTACTCTGAAAAACATTCAAGGTTTTGTTTATTGAAGAATACTAAGCTTAGTCTAAGCCTAGCTAAACCTGTAAGCCTACTAAGTGCAAACCGGAGTCAATACCAAGCCCGAGACAAACGTGAAAGGCAAATCTGGACATAAGTGCGTGTTGTAGAGCCAAAAAAGCTGTTCAGTGAAATTTCTGGATGCATACATGTCGCTGGGTTTTTCCGTGGGGGGGGACCTTTTTGAAATCCCAAATAGGGTTTTGGGACCAAGTCCAAAGTGGGTTTTGCGACCTTTTTTTTGGGGTAAAAAGCGGGTTTTGTCGACCTTTTTTAGGGATTCTGGGGCGAAAAATGGCTTCAAAACCCTATTTGGGCCGAAAAAAGCCTTAAAACCCTGTTTTTGCATTAAAAATGCCTTAAAAACCCTGTTCCGGTTGAAAAAAATGCCTTAAAAACCGAATATTGAAGCAACGAATGTAATAAAAGGCTGTTTTGCGCTCAAAATACGTATTGAATATGAGTTTCAGCGATAAAATACAGATTGAAATGCGTTATATTGACTAAAAATAGTTCAGAGAACCCTAATATCGATTCTGAGGCACGCGCAAAACCCTATTTTGACTTATAAAATTACTAAAAAACCCTATTTAGTGATTTGAATGCAGTTCTTAAACCCTGTTTAGGGTTTCTAATCAACCTAAAAACCCTCTCTAGGCTTTCTAGCCAGTGCTAAAACCCTGTTTAGAGTTTCAAAGTAACCTAAAAACCCTAATCAGGCTTTGAAAGTAACCTGAAAACCCTAATCAGGCTTTGAAAGTAACCTAAAAACCCTAATCAGGGTTTTAAAGTAGCGCAAAAACCCTGTTTAGGGTTTCAAAGTAGCCTAAAAACCCTGTTTAGGGTTTCAAAGTAGCCTAAAAACCCTAATCAGGCTTTGAAAGTAACCTGAATACCCTAATCAGGCTTTGAAAGTAACCTAAAAACCCTAATCAGGGTTTTAAAGTAGCGTAAAAACCCTGTTTAGGGTTTCAAAGTAGCCTAAAAACCCTGTTTAGGGTTTCAAAGTAGCCTAAAAACCCTAATCAGGCTTTGAAAGTAACCTGAATACCCTAATCAGGCTTTGAAAGTAACCTAAAAACCCTAATCAGGGTTTTAAAGTAGCGTAAAAACCCTGTTTAGGGTTTCAAAGTAGCCTAAAAACCCTGTTTAGGGTTTCAAAGTAGCCTAAAAACCCTGTTTAGAGTTTCAAAGTAACCTGAAAACCCTAATCAGGGTTTGAAAGTAACCTAAAAACCCTAATCAGGCTTTTAAAGTAACCTAAAAACCCTAATCAGGGTTTAAAAGTAGCCTAAAAACCCTAATCAGGGTTTAAAAGTAACCTAAAACCCCTAATCAGGGTTTAAAAGTAGCCTAAAAACCCTAATCAGGGTTGAAAAAGTAACCTAAAAACCCTAATCAGGGTTTGAAAGTAACCTGAAAACCATGTTTAGGGTTTCAAAGTAGCCTAAAAACCCTAATCAGGGTTTAAAAGTAGCCTAAAAACCCTAATCAGGGTTTAAAAGTAGCCTAAAAACCCTAATCAGGGTTTAAAAGTAGCCTAAAAACCCTAATCAGGGTTTGAAAGTAACCTGAAAACCCTAATCAGGGTTTAAAAGTAACCTGAAAACCCTAATCAGGGTTTTAGAGTAACCTGAAAACCCTAATCAGGGTTTCAAAGCAGCCTAGAAACCCTAATCAGAGTTTAAAAGTAACCTGAAAACCCTAATCAGGGTTTCAAAGCAGCCTAAAAACCCTAATCAGGGTTTAAAAGTAACCTGAAAACCCTAATCAGGGTTTAAAAGTAACCTAAAAACCCTAATCAGGGTTTCTAAGCAGTCTAAAAACCCTATTTAGGATTTCTAAGCCTTACAAAACCCTGTTTTGGGTTGTAGGGTAGCCGAAAACCCAATTTTGTGCTGCAGAATGTATTGTCTGGGCTAAAATTTTCTTTACTTTGGAATCCAAAAGTGGGTTTTCAGGTCCCCCCAAAAATCCGCTGGGGGGGACTTTTGCCGAAAAATCGGGCTTGGGGGGGCGGCCCCCCCTTTACCCCCACCCCCAACGACATGTATGTCTGGATGTATCTGAGATTACGCATTGCGCATACGCAATACGGAAAATACGTCATTAGCTTTTGCGGATCAGGTGTAGTTGGGGGGGAATCAGAAACCGATCCCAAAACAGAAATTAATGTGTTTAATGATCACAATTACGTAATTATAAAGTAACAAGTTTCATCGATAAATATCGATTATCGATTATTATTTTGGCAAAATTCCAAAAATTTCAAAATCGTCTAAAATGGTCATGTCTACTGTTGTTTGGGTGTGGGATTTTCAGGAATCGGTTCGGTATTATTGGTATTATTCCGCATACCCAGGCAGGAATCGGTTCGGTATGGGTAGGTATTCGCAAAAATGCCGGTACACCGGCATTTATACGGTATTTGCTGAAAATGTTTTATAAAGTCAAAACACTGAATTTCCCATTTACAAGGCAATGGATTTTTGTCATTTGGTCAGAGGCTAGAACATCAATCAAAAGCAATGGGATTTACAGTTTTTAGGAATGTTTGAAGTTATTTGTTCGTTAAAATAGGTTAAAATAAACTATTCTGAGTTCTTACTTGTTATTACACCTGATCTAGGCTTACTTTTATCATAATTACTTATACAAAATCTTTCCAAAGAATCCTGAGGGTAGTAGCGGCGGCAGGGGAGGGGAGGGGGGAGGTAGGTCAGAGACCCCCCATCAGCCGAAATGCTAGCCCATGTCTGGTAGGGGGGTTTTCCTCCTTTGTTTTAATCTCAAAATGGCCTTTGTTTTAATCTATAATTGCTCGTTTTGGAGATATATGAATATTAATGCAAATTTGGTTTGATCAGTAATATCTCAAAAATGAACACCAGTAGAGAAAAACTAAGGCCATTTTTTAACTCAGCGGGTCAAAATAGGTCGGGTACATTATTGATTGACAAAAGGTTCCCTTCCGAAATGCATGAATGCTGAACATTTATTCCAGGATTACAGCTTGTCATGGCATGTTTCTTAACGAAACTTCAGCGGTCCATAACTTGCGACCGAGTGGCCGTAGCGCAAAAACATGATGATATTCTGAATCAGCGGAGAAAACTACACCAGATAGATACCATATTGCCTCCAGATTTGACAGATAACTTATTGTCTGAGTACCAGGGAATAAAAGTAACATAAGTAGCTCAGGAGCAGTCAGATTGAAAAACAGATGTCATTTTCGTAATCAGCGGGAAAAACTGCATTAGGTGACATAAATTTTTATGGCACTGTTCCCTAGATGCGACTGAATTGAGTCACATTTCAAACGAGCATGTTATAGCAAGTGCAGCCGTTTTCTTCCCAAATCATAAAAATGCCGATATCTTCAAACGTAGGCAACGTAGAGCAAAAATAAAGTTATTTTCGGAATCAGCAGCAAAAACTACATAAGAAAAACTGCATTGCACCGCGGTTAATGGTCATACTAGCGAGTAGTGCCAGTCAAGAAAAAGGGTTGGTCTCAACTTTGTACGCCAATTTCTCCCGATCCAGAGCGAATCTAGCTAAACTGAATGCATTTTCGAACTCAGCACACAAAACTGCATATAACAGTATGCTAGGCCGCGTCGTTGGCTCAGTGGGTAGCTTGCTGCCTCTGAGTCACGGTGGCCCCTGCATCCCTAGCGGTTGTAGTGGTTCATCCTCTCGGCGCGGCAAGTTTCTTGCTGCAAAGAGTTGGTTGTCGGCATAAAGCTCCACCCAGGTAGGGATGGGCACGAAAATTAATTTTCGTACTAGTACGAAAATTTAATCAAGGACTTTTAAATTTCGTATCGAATACGAATACGAAAATTAGAGAAATGTGGAAACGAAAATTAAACGAATACGAAAATTAAATACAGCTAATACGAAAATTAATTTTCGAAACGAATTTTAATTTACGTTTCATGTCTGGCTAGCAATAAATCAGCTGAATTATTAGCAATTTAATGGATTCTAACCATACAAAAGCATTTTCATTGCAACAATGCAATGTTCAAAGCATTTTTGGGCTTGTTGAACAAGTATTATAGAAGCATTTTAAACTTAGTTAACCCAGGGAACTTGTTCATCTTGGTGCAAGTACTGTCACTGTTTACTCCAACCATACACACTTTCTTGAGTCAGTATTTTACACACACAACGCTTGACTGTCCACTTAGGGACAATCTTCTGGTTCAAAGCACAAACTACATAGGTACCTGCAATGTACGTATGTATGTGCAATATCAGCATGAAGAAGGATTGCGTTACAATGATCAAAACAGGCTAGCATTAGCGAGAAATCGTGCTGCACACAATTTGTGCATTCAGAACTGATATTTAAGGCTTATTTTAATGCTGAAAGGCCTAAACTGGGTCCCTGTTTGCAGTCTAAAACCTTCCATGAAAATACGAAAATTAATTTTTGTTGAACAAAATGAACTCGTATCGTCGTAACGAAAATTAATTTTCGTACTCGTACGAATACGAATTAGGCATTTTGATTTTCGTGTCGACTAATGAATACGAAAATTAAAATGGGCAAATATTGATTTAACGAATACGAAATTCAAACGGATTTAATTTTCGTGCCCATCCCTACACCCAGGCCGGTGTTGGTGCGATACGCCGACCGGTGCGATACGCCGACTAATTAGAAAGGTGCGATACGGCGACTAATTAGAAAGGTGCGATACGCCGACTAATTAGAAAGGTGCGATACGCCGACTAATTAGAAAGGTGCGATACGCCGACTAATTAGAAAGGTGCGATACGGCGACTAAGGGGTGCGAAACGCCGACTCAATAAACCCCGCCTACAATTAGGTGCGATACGCCGACTAAAGAGGTGCGAAACGCCGACTGTCCAATGACACACAGTTTAATACATACGTACAACGTAGCACATGCATAAAAACCAATAAATGTGTGCATGAACACTTAATAAAGAAATCGTCACTAAATGGCAGCTCACACGTATATACAGTAGGTAGAGTAGGTATAAAAACACCGACTAATTTTTAAAATTGAGCATACACAGGCGCCTGCACCTCTTGCGGCGGAGCGGGAAAGAAGACCCACCAAAAGTCATCGGCATCATTTTCGGGCTGATCATGGTTTAAAAAAAAGGTTTATTACAACGCATATGAACACCGGACAAACCAGTAAAGAACCCATAAAGGGCCACATGCGAGGCAATCACCGGGGACGAACCCCTACTATGTGTCTAACGCTGGGTGCATGGCAGACTGAGTTGCTACCACTACACCACAGACGCAGACCAAAATGACCAAAATGTCCGTCTATGCCCAGACAGTACGCCATGTGGCTGAGATAACGGGCAATTCTGGCATTGATTTCTGGTAGCGGCCGCCACTGTTCGTTTGCTAGGAAATCGGAATACCGGGATTCGGGAAAACCGGGATTACCGGGAAATGAGAATACCACCGAAAGCTGGTTACAGCGAGTAGATAAAATGGGAACCAACTGGATCTGCCATAGCACTGAAGCCGCTCCTACACATGCATGTCGTTGGGGGGTGTAAAGGGGGGCCGGCCCCCCCAAGCCCGATTTTTCGGCAAAAGTCCCCCCCAGCGGATTTTTGGGGGGGACCTGAAAACCCACTTTTGGATTCCAAAGTAAAGGAAATTTTAGCCCAGACAATACATTCTACAGCACAAAATTGAGTTTTCGCCTACCCTACAACCCAAGACAGGGTTTTGTAAGGCTTAGAAATCCTAAATAGGGTTTTTAGACTGCTTAGAAACCCTGATTAGGGTTTTTAGGTTACTTGGAAACCCTAAAACAGGGTTTTCTTTCAGGTTACTTTTAAACCCTGATTAGGGTTTTTGGCTACTTTTAAACCCTGATTATGGGTTTTAGGTTACTTTTAAACCCTGATTAGGGTTTTTAGGCTACTTTCAAACCCTGATTAGGGTTTTTAGGCTACTTTTAAACCCTGATTAGGGTTTTTAGGCTACTTTTAAACCCTGATTAGGGTTTTTAGGCTACTTTTAAACCCTGATTAGGGTTTTTAGGCTACTTTGAAACCCTAAACAGGGTTTTCAGGTTACTTTCAAACCCTGATTAGGGTTTTTAGGTTACTTTTTCAACCCTGATTAGGGTTTTTAGGCTACTTTTAAACCCTGATTAGGGGTTTTAGGTTACTTTTAAACCCTGATTAGGGTTTTTAGGCTACTTTTAAACCCTGATTAGGGTTTTTAGGTTACTTTTAAACCCTGATTAGGGTTTTTAGGCTACTTTCAACCCTGATTAGGGTAATCCTATAAGTCAAAACAGGATTTTGCGCGTGCCTTAGAATCGAAATTAGGGTTCTCTGGACTATTTTTAGTCAATATAACGCATTTCAATCTGCATTTTATCGCTGAAACTCATATTCAATACGCAGTTTGAGTGCAAAACAGCTTTTTATTGCATTCGTTGCTCCAATGTTGGGTTTTAAAGGCATTTTCTTCAACCGGAACAGGGTTTTTAAGGCATTTTTAATGCAAAAACAGGGTTTTTAACGCTTTTTCGGTCCAAATAGGGTTTTGAAGCCATTTTCGCCCCAAAATCTCTAGAAAAAGGTCGATAAAACCCACTTTTTACCCCAAAAAAAGGTTGAGAAAACCCACTTTTGGACCCCAAAAAAAGGTCGCAAAACCCACTTTGGACTTGGTCCCAAAACCCTATTTGGGATTTGAAAAAGGTCCCCCCCACGGAAAAACCCAGCGACATGTATGCTCCTACAGCATGCCAACTTGGAGAAAGAGCAATGACGTCAGGAGTTGTCCACGGAAACCGACTAGGCCGGGGGGCCTCTCTCACACCAGGGGCGGACCTAGCGGACGCTGGGAGCCGACATCACCATGACGTCAACGCGCCAGGGACTTTCTTAAGTACCTGGCGCCCAACAGCATGGCTAGAGTGGCTGGCAGTGATAGAAGGGAAACGTCTGAGATGACGAAACCACGGGGGTAGCGGAATGGACCTCGAGTCTGATCGCAGGCCGTAAGGCCCCCGCAAATCGGATCGGAACAGTATGCTAACCACAAAGCTTTGCAGAAAAAAAAATTTTTTTGAACACCTTTGACGGCCAAAATACCCCCCATGTCCCCCATACAGCACACTTTAGTGTGCTAATTTTGTTTGGCCAACTCATACCTAACTTTTGTTAAAACATTAGCTTGGCAGGCCTTTGCACAAAAAGTTACAAAAATTTTTCGAAAAAAAACGGAGCGACATTTTGCGACAATTTCGTAGTTTTCGGTGAATATTTCGCTAACCAGCTATGATCTGGAAACGGGAGTACAAGAATATGAAAGGCCATTGGAACAGCTACAAAACCATATGCGAATCGGGGTCCTAGCTTAAGAAACGAATGAAGGGTGATCGTTTGAATGGAGACTGTCAGACACGTGAAAATGACACCAAAAATTGCTGCCGACCCAACTTTGAGGGGGCGTAGCTCCGGTTCCAGGGGGTCTCTGGTGGCCGGGTATGCACCGTTGGTCTTCGACTGTGCTCTATTTTAACAGATATGAATATCAGCCAGATCCGCGAGATGACTCTGCTTGCCCCTTCAAAGCTGACTTTCTCGCAAAATGCATCTTAACTTCTTGTAACACACCGAATTATGACATGTCACCTGTGTTTTGAGACTCATACAAAAATTCGTATGACATGTGAGTCCAGTTTTTTAAGAGTACTCACAAATCAAGGTGTCATAAAGTGTCTGATGTCATATTTGGGTGATGACATGTCATGGAAAATATGACAGCTGTCATAAATGAGCATTTGCAGAACCAGATTGAGAGTTGTCATGGTAGGCATGACATGTCATGTACATAGTATTTTGATCGATAGAAATTGCCTGAATCACGTAATCCGCATACTGTATCTAAATTATTTCAACTACATATTTCAGGTAATCGTGCGTTTCGATTTTTCTGCCTCTTCCAAACAAGGACTTGTTGGCTTGCACTCTGTAGATATATTTCTAAGGCAATGGCTATCTTTATCGAGCATATCTCCTTTGGTATCTAATGTGATTGGGTAGGAAAGAAAGTAGAACATGGTAAAGGTGCAAATTTTATTGCTGAAAGATGGCAATTAACTTTATTTTATTCCGTATAATTTGGGTTAGACCCTCTGCCAATCCCAACCTACCGCATGCATCAACCTCAAGCAGACTTAGTTTCTCGCCCACCCCAAAAAGACACGGTACAATTAGGTCTACCGCAAGCAAGTTAAGTGATAGATGTAACAGGGGGTCTGGGGGTCGGCCCCCCCACCCGGCTTAGGCCAGACGCCCCCCAGGAGACGATTTTTCCGACTCCCCCTCCAATTTTCTGGCAGGTAATTTTTTGAGAAAATTTTTGCCATTTTTGGCAATTTCAGACACAAAAATTGCCAAAATCGCCTGCAAACCGGCACTTTTTAGCTGTATTTCAGCCCAAATTAGTGATTTTTGATGATTTTTAGGTCACAAATTGCGATTTTTGAGCGTTTTTTAGTGCCCAATCCCCCTCCCAAAATTTGGGCTCAGACCCCCCAGCCGGCGCCAGACCCCCAAACCCCCTCCCCCTTCAGCGGATGATCTGTTACATGTATGAAGCAAGTTATCAGATTATCAAAGCTATTTAAAGCTAACAACAGCTATTTTAGCTGAATGAAAAAGACAAACAAAGACAAAGAAATACTTTTTGCAAATTCGTCTTTTAGTGGAAAGAACCTTTTATTCCTCCTACTCAACGCTAGTTTATTACCATTGATAAACAACATCAAACAAGCAGATTGAAGAGCGTGTATTCTTTTTCCTAATCGACGTCAAAATGCGGCAAAAAATTGGTAAGACAACTCTCTCAAACCAGATGACAGCAAGAAGCTATCATTGGTTGTCATTCTCAATTATTACATGTCATGCTAATTATGACAGCTGTCATGGAGCCCTCCGAATTGAGACCAAAATTTTGATGACATGTCATGAATTTTTGAGAGTTGTGAGGCAAGTTTTTAAGACTCTTAAAAAATAACGCATGACATGTCATGTGAGCAATCTGTCATACCCAAATGGCACGTGGTGTGTTACAAGAAGTTAAGAGTCAGTTCGCGAGAACATCGACCCTTGTTCTTCACAGCTATGTGCAAATCGAAAAATCGGCCATCGCTAAAAGTTAGCTCTGGGGTCTCTAGTTTGGGGAAGTTATACCTAACGATGACTTATGCTAAACTTGAAGAGCACAGCCTCCTGCGTGTCCTTGTTCGCCAGAGGCAGGCCTCGGAAGTAGGCTCACCAGCAAGCAAAACCGGCCACTTGAGGTGTCATGTTTGACTGAGCATAACTTGCGATTCCGGCCAGCTAGAACCTTGTAATTCATGGCAATCGAATCGCCATGTCATGGGCTTTCTTTGGCATAGAACCCGAGCTTTTCCCTTGCTTCGTTCGGTCCCCACATCACGAAATTTGGAAAAAATCTCGAAAATTCGGCATGGTGAAATTTACTAAATTTGATTTTTCTCGAAAACAAAAAACCGAACCCCCTGGGAGATTGCTTTATTTTATAGCCCCGCAAATTGCGCTTCTAACGGTGTATAGAAGTCGCCAAAATGTGTTTCCTTGCAAGTTAAAACGCCGCTCAAAGGTCAAGGACAACCAAAAATTGGCATATTTGGCGTTGTTTATGTATGTATGTATGTATGTATGTATGTATGTATGTATGTATGTATGTATGTATGTATGTATGTATGTATGTATGTATGTATGTATGTATGTATGTATGTATGTATGTATGTATGTATGTATGTATGTATGTATGTAATGTTCACACTGCCTGAGATTTAGGCCATTCATTAGAAACTGTAAGTAAAGTCACAGTAGATGAAAAACACAGACAAAAGGCCAACACCAACAAGGTCTGAAATGTCCTAAAGATCAGTGTCAGAAGCAGGTCACCCATTTCTGTTGCGCCTCAGTTCATCCTCGATGGTTTCGAAGTTTGGATCATTTATGTATTCATTGCGGTGTACATAAGTGTAGTCATAGGTATCTTGGGGCTGTTCAGCATCAATTTGTTCACCTTCATCATCAGGTACTAACACATAGACAGAGTTGCAATGCAATCCAAACCGTGCTGAAGAAGCAATATAGTGAACAAATAGTAATTTCTTACTATTACTTTCAGTTCGCTGTCGCTTTTGCGGAGGACCTTTTGGCCTGGCACCCCTGCCATCACTGCGGGCTTTTCGGGAAAAGTATGACATAATTTGCTGCTCTGTAAGGTACTCATCAGGCTGGAAACGAAGTGCAGAGCTATCTGCAACATAAACGTGTATGGAGGTGGTATTAACAGCTGTGTGGTAACATTGATTCATCGGTTATAGTTGTGCATACCAGTATAATCCCAAACGTAAGGCATTTCTTTCGCCAGTGTTCCTGCATTATGCTTCATTCGCTGTGCACGACCTACATCAAATTTTTCATCTAACCAGGACACCTGGTTCCAGCTAAACCGAATGTTCAGAGCAGATTCCCGCAGAGCCCAGCCAGATTCTAGTGGTTTACATCCAGTGGTGCATTGACTGTTGATTGCTTCTTCAGTGTCAACTTCTTTCTCAATCTGTCTATGAATGTCATTTGAACTTGTGAAAATATTCTGCTGGTACATTTGCTGTGCCACATCTTGCATTGTTTGTCTTTCTGGCAGCATATGGTGAGTTCCAGTGATAAGGTGTCTGATGAGATTGCCATAAAACTGGTATTTTCGACTACAACCTTCTTCTGGACAATCGAAAAGCTCATGTTGGTTTGGAGTCTCATAAACGACTGTTTTATCGGCTTCCATTTCTTCATCAGACTCTTCACTGCTTTGAACTCGCTGCCCAGAGACTTGGACTTTATCAGGTTGTGTTCATAGTCTGCGGAAAGCTGTTGCTGGACTACTCTACTATATTTACCCATCATCCAACCACACCGTTACACTAAATGACTTTGACATTGGAGAAATCAGAAAGCTACAGATATTCCTGACCCAAAAATCTGATGATTATGAAGACTAGGATGCATGGTATGTTATCACTATCAATCAATCATTGACTGCCTCTTGGATTGGTTTTCAACTATTGCTATTAACTACTCTGTAATGATTCTAGGTTTATTGAGGCAATCTACCAAACCACACTTTGCAATAGTAGCCACAGCTATTACTACTACGATGTAAGATCTGCGTTAATGTGGCCCCATTGGTTTAACATTGTGGAGCCGGCGTGAGATATCTGACCAGTGTGAGTTACAATGTGTGTCTGTTGCATGTTTAGTGAACATGATGTCAAACTGAAAACTCACCAGTGCTATTGCTTTTTCACAAGACACATTCTTGTTAATATTAAAGTGAGCGATACGTTTTCATTGGTTGGATGCTTATTGCCTTGTCTGTATACCATACATATGAATTCTCAAATAAACAATGTGAACATTACATACATACATACATACATACATACATACATACATACATACATACATACATACATACATACATACATACATACATACATACATACATACATACATACATACATACATACATACATACATACATACATACATACATACATACATACATACATACATACATACATACAAAAACAACGCCAAATATGCCAATTTTTGGTTGTCCTTGACCTTTGAGCGGCGATTCAACTTGCAAGGAAACACATTTTGGTGACTTCTATACACCGTTAGAAGCGCAATTTGCGGGGCTATAAAATAAAGCAATCTCCCAGGGGGTTCGGTTTTTCGTTTTCGAGAAAAATCAAATTTAGTAAATTTCACCATGCCGAATTTTCGAGATTTTTTCCAAATTTCGTGATGTAGGGACCGAACGAAGCAAGGGAAAAGCTCGGGTTCTATGTCAAAAGAAAGCCCATGACATGGCGATTCGATTGCCATGAATTACAAGGTTCTAGCTGGCCGGAATCGCAAGTTATGCTCAGTCAAACATGACACCTCAAGTGGCCGGTTTTGCTTGCTGGTGAGCCTACTTCCAAGGCCTGCCTCTGGCGAACAAGGACACGCAGGAGGCTGTGCTCTTCAAGTTTAGCATAAGTCATCGTTAGGTACAACTTCCCCAAACTAGAGACCCCAGAGCTAAGTTTTAGCGATGGCCGATTTTTCGATTTGCACATAGCAGGGTCAATTCTCTCGCGAACTGACTCTTAACATGCATTTTGCGAGAAAGTCAACTTAGCTATAAGGGAACGAGGTCAAGCAACTTTTTTCCCCGATCCGGCTGGTGTCGAAATATGTCAAAATAGATACCAAACGAACACCAACGGTGCATGTTCGAACATCGGGGACCCCCTAGAACCTGAGCTATACCCCCTCAAAGTTGGGTCACCAGCCACCTTTTGACCAATTTTTTTGTGTCTGACAGTCTCAACTCAAACTATCACCATTCTCTCATTTCTCTAGATACAGAATTGGTCTGCACATGGTTCGATAGCTCTAAGGGTGGCCTTCCTAGCGCTCTACCCCAGGCTTCCGGAACGTAACCAGTTAGCGAGATATTCTCGAAAAACTGAAAAATTTCCGAAAAACACTGCCTCATTTTTTTCCGAAAAATCGTTATAACTTCTGCCAGATATGCGTCGTCCGTTCAATATTTTAGATAATGATACAACACTAAAGGCCAAACAAAATTAACATATTTCGGATCCAAATTGTGGTTGGTGGGGGGGGGTGTTTTGCGATTTGAAGACTGTCGAAAAAAATGTTTTGCTCAGAATCAAAAACAAACCAGTCGGTCTGATGCAGGTTTTATCAATACCCATGGTATAGACTATTTACTGATACATGATTCTCTTTACAAGTGCCGGAACAATGATTATCTATTTCAAGATAACCCCACCGGAAACCATGGGTATTGATAAAACTTTAGAAGGCCATAAGTCACGGGCCAGTGGTTGTACCGCAAAAATAGCGTCATATTCTGAATCAGCGAAGAAAACTACACCTAATAGGAGCCATTTCATGCATTTCCTTGATCAGTCACTTATGATGTAAATGACAGGGCACCAGGAGGCAATAACTCATGTGGGAGCGGGCATATTGAAAAACGGCTCTCATTTTCAGAATCAGCGTGAAAAACTGCATTAGATGAAGCAAATTGCATGGGTCTGTGCCCAACACATGTCTGAACTGAGTCACCTTTCAAACTGCTATGGCATGCAAAGTTCATACATTTTCCTTGCAAATTCTTAAAATGGCCATATCTTCCAAAATCGGCATCGCAGAGAGAAAATATGGTTATTTTCGGAATCAGCAGCAAAAACTGCATAAGAAAAACTGCTTTTCAGCACGCTTCTTACTCATGCTAATGAGGAGTGCCACTTGAGAAATATTGTCTGTCAAGAATTTGGAGGTGAATAACTCCCAAACCAGAAGGAATCCAGCCGATCCGAGTGCATATTCGGAATCAGCGGGTCATCCTGCATCAGACTGACTGCTTTGTGTTTGATTCTGAGCAAAAAAATTTTTTTCGACAGTCTTCAAATCGCAAAACACCCCCCCACCAACCACAATTTGGATCCGAAATATGTTAATTTTGTTTGGCCTTTAGTGTTGTATCATTATCTAAAATATTGAACGGACGACGCATATCTGGCAGAAGTTATAACGATTTTTCGGGAAAAAATGAGGCGGTGTTTTTCGGAAATTTTTCAGTTTTTCGATAATATCTCGCTAACTGGGTACGTTCCGGAAGCCTGGGATAGAGCGTTAGAAAGGCCACCCTTAGAGCTATCGAACCATGTGCAGAGCAATTCTGTATCTAGAGAAATGAGAGAATGGTGATCGTTTGAGTTGAGACTGTCAGACACAAAAAAATTGGTCAAAAAGTGGCTGGTGACCCAACTTTGAGGGGGTACAGCTCAGGTTCTAGGGGGGCCCCGATGTTCGAACATGCACCGTTGGTGTTCGTTTGGTATCTATTTTAACATATTTCGACACCAGCCGGATCCGGGAAAAAAAGTTGCTTGACCTTCCTAAGTTGACTTTCTCGCAAAATGCATGTTAATATCAGCAGTGCAAACGCCAAATTCGGTTCCCAAAGGCTTTTCAAGCGAATTTTAGGCTAAAAATTAGTGATTTCTGAGCCAGTTTGCTAGTACTGGGAGCCGCTACTAGTACTTGTATTTTTGGGTCGCGGGGGTCCCTTAACCTGTCTCGGGGGGTGAGGGGGGTTGGCCTTTTCAGCTAGGGGGTACGCCCCACCGAAACCCCCTAGTACATGTAACAGCTCATCCGCCGAAGGGGGAGGGGGGTTGGGGGTCTGGCGCCGGCCGGGGGGTGTGAGCCAAAATTTTGGGAGGGAGTGGGCACTAAAAACGCTCAAAAATCGAAAAAAATCGCAATTTTTTTGCTAAAGATCGCCAAAAATCGCTAATTTCGTCTGAAATACAGCTAAAAAGTGCTGTTTTGCAGGCGATTTTGGAAACTTTTGTGTCTGAAATTATAAAAAATCGCAAAAATTTGCCAAAAATTACTTGCCAGAAAAATCGGAAGGGGGTCGGGAAAATCGTGGCGGGGTCCCCATCCGGGGGTCTGGCCTAAGTCGGGTGGCGGGCAGACCCCAGACACCCTTGTTACATGTATGTGCACAGTTAGGCACTTAACGCCGTTTAGGGTACCGACACCATATATGGTGGTGTGGTACCACTACCCTAGGTATCGGTACCATATATGGTCTCGATAAGAAGCCCATGGGTCTGTATTTGAGGCAAAACCAAAAACTTTATAGTGCGTTTTTAGGTAAAACGGAAAGAACTTTGAGAACCTGGCGTTAAGATTTATTTGCTTTGAATGATTGTCAACAGTAATTCTGTTCACTGTGGGAATTGATACCGTTGTTGTTACAAAAAACTTCATAAAGCATAATGGATCACGTAATTTGCATAGAAAGTGTTTCCGCTGAACCATTCGAAAAATTAGGAGCCAGTCTCATATAGAAAGAAGTCCTTCACGAAGAGACGTCTTCTAAAAGAAATTTGAAAAAATAGAAGCACACGGTTACATTCGGCAAGCGCTCGTCCAAATAGCACTTACTTAGAACAGAGATAAGTGTCAAAACTAAGTACTAAACGCCCATCGGTGGTTGTACGGTAAAATTCTCTAAACAGGTACTTTATTCATAGTATTCAACACGTCGTGCACGTTTAACGTGTCTGTCTCCGTATTTGTCAAGTTTGTGTTGCGTTTGCATCATTAAACCAACATTAAACTGCAGCAAACTCGGGCATTATAACCCAACGCAACGGCCAAAACAAGAAAATGTGTGCCAGCCGATCACGTTCAATTTCTGGTCATTACACGCGCGAAGTTTTCAGCGAAAAACTGGGGCAGCAAATCCGTTTTATCGGCCACCCTACGTATGGCCCATTTGTTTTTATAGACGAAAGACTACCTATTCAGTGGAACCTCGTCAGTCATAATCGCCTGGTGTTTGCAAAAGTGGTCCGGTCAATTCAAAGAGTGCCTCCATTCCGAGGTTCCTTTGATTTTGTAAGATACTGGAATGTAAAGAGAACATTGCAGAGGCACTGCCTCCTGACAGCTTCGGCCGAGTGTGCGACGGACGCACTTCTGGACTGCACTTCGGTGTTCGAACTTGCGAGGGCTGCAAGGTACTTCACTTTCTTTCCTTTACCTTCTCTACTCGGATCCTTTTACAGCAGACTGTTTTCGTTCTTTTTCAATTTTTTATCTTGTGCCTAATTTCTAAACTAAGCGCTTTTGCATTTATACGATGGGAATGTTAGTAAGTGTACATTCTAAGCAGCGAAGTATAGGAACAGGATTGTTTGCAATTAGTAGGGCGCACTGTTGTTTGTGTATACACCTACACATTTACCATACACAAAAATACACGTTGATTTTTCAATGTGTATACACATACACATACACATACACATTGAAAATTCAGATACACATTACCATACACAAACACTACTCAAAATGTGTATTTTTGTGTATGTGTATTTGATCAGCAAAAGTCGATAAAATACCGAACAGACTCGTAAAATTTCGATGTTTTGTCTGCAGTAATAAACGGTAGATACAGTCATGTCTCGTTAATCCGGACCTCGTTAATCCGGATATTCGCCTTCCGGACAAGATTAGGCCAGGTCCCAATTTTTCCCCATGTTATATGTCTCGTTAATCCGGATCCGGATTCGTTAATCCGAACACGTATTTTTTAGGTCCCAACTTCGATTTTAACACGTTAAACGATTCGTTAATCCGGATTTCGTTAATCCGGACAAATTCTGGTCACAGACTCTTTAATCCGGACGCAAGTTGGCGCCTCAAAATTTCAATTAATTTCGCTAGCTAAACAAAAAAATGTAAAAAAGATCGAATTTGGCCATTCAATATCCAATGTCGGCAGAACAGTGGCTCGAAAGTGATAGCCAGGAAGCCACTGGCGAGGTGAGCAAGTATCAGTTGAGGAGCTTGTCGCTCTTTATACGCAGGAAGGAGTCCTCTAATGTGTCAGACGAAGAGGATGAGGTAGAATTGCTGGATGGGAATCCACAAGCACCTCCCACTCATCTAGAGGCTTTCAATTCACTGGCTTCAATCAGTCATTTCATTTCTGCCAAAGTGACATGGCGTACTTTTCGGCAGATGAAGTGCTCAGCCATCGCTTGGAACAGCGATTACAAACTTAGCTGCAGTAAACAGACATCGATCACAGACTTTATGTCACCGAAATAGAGAGTTACACTTGTTTAGAGCCTTTTTGTAGTGCAAAATTCGATAAACCCGTTACTTTTGTATTCTAACAGTAAAAAGAACATTTCGGTACTGCTTTTAAGCTAAAAAACAACGTTTTAAAATTTTGTTTCGTTAATCCGGAAATTCGTTAATCCGGACAAAATCTGCTGGTCCCAACTTGTCCGGATTAACAAGACATGACTGTATCCTGATAAACCCTTCAAATGATCTAAGTAACTCGATTTCAAAGCTATCCATGGTTTAAAGCAACAGACATTGAGAGATTTGATTTTCTTAGCATTTCTGGCTCAAAATCTACCAAAACATTTACATTTTCACTTCAATACACATACACAAATATACACAAAAATACACATTGATTTGTTGAATGTGTATACACAAATTAACATACACATTTGAAGGTAAATGTGTATACACATACACATACACAAACGGAAAACCCAATACTAAACAACAGTAGTAGGGCGTAAGCAAACCGACTCCCTAATAACCTGTTCTTTTTATCAACAGCGGCTGTTTGAATAGAAACTATTGTGAGAAGGTGATTTGATTTGTTCATTTTAGACTCTTGTTGTTGGCGACCTTTCTGGGGTGGCTGTTCACGAACGACTATGGCACCAAGATTGGTCGCCAACATATGGCCACAATAAGAACAGCGGCTCGACCGCAGGACCAGTCGGGAGTGGCCGCTGCGCCCGTTGCGATTACGGGCGCAAGTCTACAGTATCTGGAACGGCTGCTCGGGGTGATAATCGAGGGGTGCCGAAGGTGAGTTGACAGAATTACACTTTTCATTGTTATTTTCCCAACTTTCTATAATTGTACAAATAAGTACATAGTTCTGCATGGATTTTGAATTTAGTGCAAACTTTTCTCTTTGGAGGGTCCGATCCGATCCGATCCGATCTGGCGGGGGGTCGTACAATGTACGGCCCTACGATCAGACCTGCACGGTCCATTTCGTTACCCCTTATATCGTCATCTCGGACGTTTGCCCTTCTTTCACTGCCAAGCCACTCAAGCCATGCTGTTGGGCGCCAGGTACTAAGAGTGCATGGCGTGGTGACGTCATGGTGCTGACAGCTCCCAACGGCCGCCCGGCGGACAGACACTAAACCGGTATTGGCCTTATTGCTGGTTGCTCAGACGGCTCCTGACGTCGTTGATCTTCCCTCCAACGCGGCATGCTTTTAGGAGCGGCTTTCGGTGCAACGGCAGATCCAGTTGGTTCCCATTTTACCTACTCACTGTAACCAGTTTTCGGTGGCCTGGGTGGAGCGTTGTGCCCACGACCAACTCTTTGCAGCAAGAAACTTGCCACGCCGAGAGGATGAACCACTACAACCACTAGGGATGCAGCGGCCGCCGTGACTCAGAGGCAGCGAGCTACCCACTGAGCCACTGACGCGGCTCTTTGGAGGGTACCGAGGCTATAGGCCGGAGGAGCCCTTCAGACTGGTCTTCGCGTTCGAGCGCAAAGCGATTAGATACCATCTGCGAGCTGATGGAACTCCGGGCAGAAAGTATTTTAGACAAATTTTCTTTTCCTATTATGCTGTAATTGAGTGAGATTGCTTAGTGTGGTGTGCACGAGTGGTGGCGCGGCCCAGTGTAGGTGGCTGTAGCAGCAAATGCGGTTTATTCAGTGGCCGCACGGTAACAGATCATCAAGGCTAACGGACAGCACAAGTGAGAGACACGCAGGCAGATACACTAAACTGGCCGGCAGTGGACCAGTATGTTTGTCCATACCAGGCCACCAGAGCAGGTGCGAAGCAGGCGTTTCATGCGTTCGATGCCAGGGTGGCCCTTGTGTGCAAGTTTGAGAATCGTATGCCACAACTGCTGAGGCGCGACAACCCTGCCTTCTCTTGACACGCATCCATCTTCTAGAGTCAGTTGGTCCCACACAGACTTGTAGGGATGGAACACTGCTGGCAACCGGTCCTTGGGGGTGCTGGCTTTGAGGTGTTTGGTAACCTGCTGCAGCATGGTGTCCTTGGCTGTGAGCTTCTGGAGGCTTGACCACGTTGGTCCCTTGATTTGCTCTGTCACAGTATGTAGTGCATTGACAAATGGATCTGTCACACCGCTTGTTGCAATCTTGGCTCGTTTTGACTCAGGGATTTGGCTGAGGGCATCTGCCACAACGTTGGATTTGCCTGGTGTGTGCTGCACAGTGTAGTTGAAAACACTTAGGCGTTTGAACCAATGCTCAAACTTCCCACTCTTCCTGCCATTGCTGTACTGCTTCAGCAAGGAGGTGAGCGCTTGGTGGTCAGTCTTGAGAATGAAGTGGCGGCCCAGCAGAAACTTCTCCCAGTACTCAGTAAAGTACATGGCTGCAAGAGCTTCCCGCTCATTGGCTGAGTAGTTGCGCTGGCGCTCATCAAGTGTGTGACTTCCATAGGCAATTGGTCGCTCAGTCCCATCAGGCTGGATCTGGCTGAGGGTAGCACCAATGCCACAGTCACTTGCGTCAGTGGTCAAGACGGTCTTCCTGTTTGGATCAAACAATTCGATGTCCCAGCTGTCCCGATGGCTGGACTTGAACCTTCAGCCAGAACGCATGCTGCACTGCACCAATGGACACGGACCCCACTGACGTGCGTGAAACGTTTGCCTGACGGGTTTTCTTCCAGCAAACGCTCTGGAAATGCCCCTTCTTCTTGCAGAATTGGCAAACGCGGTTGCATGCTGGACACTGATCCAGGCTTGTATGTCGCTCATAGTCATAGCCACAGTTTCCACACTGTTGGCCAGGTGCATGCTTAGAGCTTGACTGCTGCTTGTGGGGGTGCAGCTGGTAGGCCTTAGGTCTCTGCACATCAGAGCCTTGGCCTGATGATCCCCACTTTTTCTTCTTGTTTGCCTGTTGTCCTGGCTTCTGCTTCTGCGCGGCAGCAACAATTGCCATAATTGTTGCATTATCGTCGATGGCAGCTTGATCAGCCTTGGCAGTTTCTGATATGTGCGAGCCTGTACGTACATGCTCCCTGTCTTGTGTATTGGCCGTCTAGTCTAGTGTTTATCGATCGGCTCTCCTGCCGTCAGTCAAGTTGGCCGCGCCCTAGTCTGTAGGTGTGTATACATACATACATACATACATACATACATACATACATACATACATACATACATACATACATACATACATACATACATACATACATACATACATACATACATACATACATACATACATACATACATACATACATACATACATACATACATACATACAGCACAGTCGAAGACCAATGGTGCATGCCCTGCCACCAGAAACATCCTGGAGCCGGAGCTACACCCCTTCAAAGTTGGGTCGGCGGGATTTTCGGGCTCATTTTCTGGTATCTGACAGTCTCCATGCAAACGATCACCCTTCATTCGTTTCTTAAGCTATTATCCAGACTCGCATATGGTTTTGTAGTTGTTCCAATGGTCTTTCATATTCTGGTACCCCCGTTTCCAGATTGGTTAGCTGGTTAGCAAGATATTCACCGAGAACTACGAAGTTGCCGCAAAATGCCACTCCGTTTTTTTTCGAAAAATCTTTGTAGCGTTTTGTGAAAAGGCCTTGCCAAGCTAATGTTTTAACAAAAGTTAGACATGAGTTGGCCTGTTTAGGGGAGGGGGTGTTTTGGCCTCTCAAAGGTGTTCGAAAATAATTTTTTTCTGCAAAGCTTAGTAGTTAGTATAGTATTGTTGTATGCAGTTTTGTGTGCTGAGTTCGAAAATGCATTCATTCAGTTTAAATAGATTCGCTCTGGATCGGGAGAAATTTGCGTTCAAAATTGTGACCGACAGTATCCCTTGTGTGGCACTACTCGCATGACCATAAACCGCGGCACAGAATAAAGACGTATTCAATGAATGCCACGGACCATAGCACAGAACGTCACAAAAATGCAGTGTTTTTCAAATCATCAATCGTCGCCACAAGAAAATAGTAGGTAGGCCGCGTGCAGCAGGCAACACACACAAGGCCAGAGCTGCCAGGCGGCGCGGCCGCTCGCTCACCAGCTCGCCAACGCACCCCAGCTCTTTGCAGTCTGTCTGTCGATGCGCCGTTTATAGCGATTTAGATAGACTGGGACAGACTAAACATAGTACATGTGATGTGACATGTGATAAACAGTGCCAAGTAGTAAGTGTGATTGTGATTATAGAGTCGCGAAGAGGACGACCCCCTAATAGTTGCGATGGTGCCAGCAGCTCGGTCTGCAACCAATCGGAACCTCATCCGTCTATTTCCAGCTATGCCACTCTGCAGCCATATGACCTCTACTCAGTCAACTGTGGAACGGGTATCAGGCTCTCTCTCCTAAAATGAGCAATCAAGTCTGACCAGCTTTCTTCCTCCCAGAGAAAAATTTAACATCATTTCGCGAGAAAGTAAACGTACATTGTATGGACGGCAAGTAGGGTCATCTCACGGATCGGGCTAAAATTTCTTCAGCGTAAACTAGACCACGAACGATGACCATCGGCGCATATTAGGAGAAAAACAACGCCCTAGAACCGGAGCTACACCATACATGGGCCGGGGGGTAAGGGGCCATACCCCCTCCCCCACCCCCCCTCCCGGAGGGAGGAAATTTTCGCTTATTTAAGGCAAAATAGGCGTTTTTGGCTTTTTTCCGGGGACCCCCCCCCCCGAGGTCTCAACCCCCCCTACCCCCCTCCGGATTTTTCCGGCCCATGTATGAGCTACATCCCCTCAAAGTTGGCTCGCCAGCCGTTTTGTGGCCAATTTTTGGACCTCTAACGACCGAAATTCATACTTCTAAACCGACAGCTTTCGCATGCCCACCAATCAATAGCTATTTCAAAATACTTTAAATGCCCCACTCAAATTTTTTCGTATCATGCCTGGTTAGCTAGATATTTTCCCGAAATGTAGCAAAAATGCCCAAAATGCACCTTTCTACTACTTTTTTTCAAATATGCGCCTATAGTTTCTTCAGCCACAGTAGCTCGGAAAGGCTGGATCTTTCTACAAATTTAATTCATTTCATGCCTGCCCAAACATAGTCCACACAAATTGGTCATCAAAATCCAAGGGGGAACGGGGGGTTGGCCCATTTCCAATTTTGTTGGTGCGCAAAAAAATCACTTTTTTTATCCAGGCCCAAAATTTGATTTCTGAACTGTTTACCTGATGTACGTTTTCCCACTGATTCCAAAAATGACTTAAATTTTGCTCTAGCTTCTCGAGATATGGCCGTTCAAAATGTCGCGGCAAATCTGCACTTCAGCTCTCACTCTGCTTTGACCTGATAAACCGACTGCGTCGATTTGAGCTGCAATTCTTTGCTTTGCAAAGCGCTAATTGTTGTACAGATACACCAGATTCGATTTCCCCCACTTTGAGAGATCTAAAAATACTACCAATGATGGGTCTAAGATCAACTTTTCCAAAGTTACAGTCGATTTTCCAAACCGAAAAGCAGTCAAAATGTCGGTCTCCCGTAGTTAAGACCAAAAGTTTGTTCAAAAAGGTATTACACGGTGGTTCTAACCAGCCAGTAGAGATGTTCTCGAGCCTAAAAATCACGGCTCGGTTCGGCTCGATTGTGAGCTCTGTTTAGGTCAGCTCAAGTAACACCAAAATAAATACCTACATGTAAAGCTTTTCCTCACTAATTACGTATTTTTATGGTTGATAGCCTAAAATAATATAGCAAACATAGAAATTAAACGAAAATTAGCCTCCAAGAGCACAATATTTTCAAAATTTGATTATATTTTACACATTTTGAGTTTGTAGCGCATTCTAAGCTCTGCTCGGCTCGGACTGCGAGCTTTCTAAGCTGGATAAACTTGCTCGATCTGGGCGTATGTAGGAGCGGAGCCGAGAGCTGAGCCCCGGTTTTTCAGGCTCGTGAACATCTGTACCATCCAGTCGTTCAGAGCTTCATGTTCTAATATAGATTCTGTCACGGGGAATCCAGCTGTAAGCTTCCTTTTGCTTTACAACCCCGATTTTTGTCATTAATTCAACTTCAAAGTGACCACCTCTATAAAGCATTTGCTGCGACCCAATCTCAACTTATTTTGAGGATAAAGTTCAAGCAAAGATCATAGTTGTAGAGCAAAACGGTGGTCACAGCTGGATTCAGCGTGTCAGAATTTATATCAGACCATTAAGCCTGAGTGATTGCATGGTAGAAAGACCAACATGTGTACCTTTTTGAATAAATCTTTCGGCTTTTAAGTTAAAACTATGGAGACCGAAAACTTTGGAACCATTGATTGTAGGTAGACCCATCAGTAATGCTATTTTTAGATGCCTGAAGCATACATGGGCCGGGGGGTAAGGGGCTGTACCCCTCCCCCTCGGCCGGCCATACCCCCCTCCCCCACCCACCCCCCTCCCGGAGGGAGCAAATTTTCGCTTATTTAAGGCAAAATAGGCGTTTTTTGGCCTTTTTCCGGGGGGACCCCCCCCCCCGAGGTCTCAACCCCCTACCCCCCTCCGGATTTTTCCGGCCCATGTATGGCCTGAAGGTTGGGGAATCCGAATCTGCCCCGGTAGAAACAAACAATTTTCCGTTCAGCTCACCTGAATGGAAAATTTTGAAACGCTTTTGTGAGCTCAATTATTGGCCGTTTGTTCTGTAAATTGGTCTAGAGTTTTTTTTTAGAAACTATATGGACTGACAAATTTACAGGAGAAAATGTCAGCTTGTTGGCTCGCAATGGTTGTTCGAAATTTTCCGTTCAGGTGAGCTGAACGGAAAAATCGTTTGTTTCTACCGGTGCTGGCATCAGCACATAAACTGGCATTTTGCCTAAAATGATGAGAGGAACAGATCCTTCCAATCCCGAGATACAGCCTTCTGAAAATCGGCCCGCTTAAACTATGGAACCAAAATTTCAAACTCGAATTTCTAGCCTACCTGCTGGAGTTGGAAGATAAAAATTTGGGTTTTTGCGTAACTTTTGGAGTACTTTAAGAATCTGCAGTCCAATTTTGTTTTAGAAGAAAAAAATATTTTTTTCGACCTCTTTGGCGGGCCATAACTCGGCTCGAATCCCCCATAGAAGCACTTTTTTATTTCATAACTTTGTAGCGCTTTTTACAAGCTTCATTTTGGTATTGAATATGGTACGATTGCTCGTGGTGAATCCAGTGAAAATTGGCCTCAAATGTCACGAACTCGAAAAATTCGCATGTTTCACTATAGACATAATTTTCCAAATCGAATTTCTGACTCAATAAACGGGGTTGAGCTTTGAAAATTTGGGTTTCCAGAGTACTTTCAGTGTGTTTTCGGAATATTTACTGGATTTACAATTTTGAAGAAAAATATTTTTTTCGACCTCTTTGGCGGGCCATAACTCGGCTGGAAACCCCCTAGAAGCACTTTTTTTATTTTATAGCTTTGTAGCGCTTTTTATAAGCTTCTTTTTACCGGCAGCCAAGGCTGCCGGTATAAGATTAGCTTTTCGTTAAGCGTGTAGGATGCAATTGCATCTTAAAGCGTGTGCTCACGGCGCCGTTCGGCTGGCTCGTTGTAAAGCTGCCAGCCTTTAGACACTCCAGCAGGAAGGAGAGTTTACTCGAACGGTTCGTTCTCAGTCATTTCTCTATGAATTTGACTCAGATTTTCAGGATGTATTAACAAGATAACTGGGTACCTATTGCGAAAGTTTGGCTCGAAAATTCCAAGTCGTGCTGGTTCTGTGGCCCGAAAACTGACAACAGTTTACTGTGAATTGCAACTGAAAGCTGTTTTTTGAAAGAAGCAAAACAGAAAACTGCTTTTTAAAGGAATATTTGAAGAGTTTACAGTCTGATAGAATTGTTTGAAAGACAAAACTGATTTTTAAAGAACTACCTAAAGAGTTGCTGTAGAAACAATTGCTTAAAAGACAAAAAAGCGTTTTAAAAGTATGGTCTGAAACTTTCACTATCAGAAATAATTGCTTAAAAGAGTGTCAAAATATAGATACGTATGTACTACTGACTGCAGTGTTGTTGGGGTTTTTAAACAGAAATAGAAGGAATAAGAATATGATAATATTTTGGTCCATTTATTTAGTGCATTTCAAGCTTTCTATTGATATCCTACTGCAGTTCAACACAGGAAAGGACAGTTTTCCCCATCACTCATAATTTATTTTCAATGCCTTTGGATACCTATATTGTACCTGCACAATTTTTGTGCAAAGCTTAGAACTCCTGCTGGTGCTGTGTGCCGAAAACTAAAAGCTAGGGCGGTCCACCTAACTGTGATCTTTTAGTAATACCAAGAGTATAGCCTCGAATGAAATTTGTAAACCCGATCGATCCCCATTTGGCATAACATAGATACACCCGTGTACCTGAAGGGCACTAAATTTGCTAAATTTCAAAAAGATGCCTAATGACTTTCCTTTTTGGGAAATTCCTCAATTTCAGTGCCCTTTGCTACGTATGCTTCACCAAGAATTGCTTGAGGAGAAAACTATATATTAAAAAACTGCCTGAATTGTTTACTGTGAGAAAAAAATGCTAGAAAGATAAACCATAGCTACAATCGTAGCATATCCTCGGGTTGTATGTTTAGCGTGTACACCCCTGCCCCCACTAGCGGAGCAGGTAGAAATAAATTGGGCAAAAAATAAGATAAACGAATAAAAATTGTGACCTACACTACACCTGTCTATTTTATGCTCAGAATGCGTTCTAAATGTTTTTACTGACAGCCAAGGCTACTGAATAGTTTTTGTTGGGGCTTAAGTCAGACATGGGCAAGCAGTGGCGTATCCAGGGGGTGTAGGGTGTGTACACCCCCCTTTGCGGTGGAGGTAGGAAGAAAAAGTCTGTCAAAAATATAAGAAACTAAAGAATTATGTACTAAAACTGTCTATTTTGTGCTCAGAATGCCTTCTAAATGTGTTTTTGAAGGCCAAATTTTCAAAATTTTCTCGCCCTGGTCGGGCAGAAGCCCAACCAGGCCATTATAAACTACTAAAACTTGTAATTTCTGTTAATTTTAAGCTCGGAATGCGTTTTAAGAGTCAGTCTCTGAACCGATCGAGTCTTGGTCCTTTGCCATATTCAGACCCCAAAAATGAAACTTTGGCGTGGAGGGCTCATAGTTGGACGACTAATACGTATGGATAGGTTATATAACCACCGCAAAGGATATCCCGATTCGACGCTCCACGCTCGAGATACGGCCTTCTGAAAATCGGTCCGCTTAACTATGGGACCAAAATTTCAAAATCGAATTTCTAGCGCAATAATCAGTGTTGGGACTTAAAAATTGGGGGCACAGGGTAACTTTTAGAGTACTTTCAGAATCAACGGTCGAATTCCATTTTCAATGAAAAATTGACCCGTGGAAGAAAGTGGTGAAATATGGCTTCAAAGTTGAAAAATCCTCAAATTTTTAGTTTTGGTACTGCACCAAAATTTCCTGCTGGAGTTTCTAGCGCACTAATTAGTCTTGGGACTTAAAAATTGGGGGTTTAGGGTAACTTTTAGAGTACCTTCAGAATCAACGGTCGAATTCCATTTTCAATGAAAAAAATTTTTTTCGACCCCCTTTGAAGCCCCCTACCTCGTCTGGAACCCCCCCTACACCGTTTTTTTTATTTCAGAATATTGTAGCGCTATCAATTCCCTACAGTTTGGTATAAGCCACATTGGCTGACCCGTGGAAGAAAGTGATGAATTTGAAAAATCCTCAAATTTTTAGTTACTAAAACCAAAGCCAAAACTAAAAATGTGAGGATTTTTCAACTTTGAATCCAATATTTCACCACTTTCTTCCACGGGTCAGAAAATGTGGCTTATACCAAACACATGCAAAACAGTATATAAAAAAAAAAAAAAAACGAAGGAACCCGCCCAACCCGGGAGGTTCACAAGGGGGGGACAAAACATTTTTTCATAGAAAATGGAATCCACACCATTGTTTTCAAAAAGTATTCAAAAAATACTCCCCAAACCCCCCCTAATTATCTCCCCCTACTCATTAGTGCGCTAGAAATACTATTTAAAAATTTTGGTCCCATAGTTAAGCCGACCGATATTCAAAAGGCCCTACCCCGCGCGCGGGCGGCCCACCGGATATCCTTTGCGGTGGTTATATAACCTATCCATACGTATTAGTCCTCCAACTTTGAGCCCTCCACGCTTGGAGTCTGAATACTGAAACTCGATTGGCCCAGAGACTGACTCTTAACATGCATTTTGCGAGAATGTCAACTTAGCTATAAGGGAGGGTGTTTAAGCAACTTTTTTTCGCGGATCCGGCTGGTAGCCAAATATGTTAAAATAGATGTCAAACGAACACCAACGGTGAATGTTCGAACATTGGGGACCCCCTAGAACCGGAGCTGTACCCCCCCAAAGTTGGGTCGGTAGCCCCTTTTCGGCCATTTTCTCAACATTTACTCAAACGATCACCATTCACTCGTTTCTCAAGAGTCAGAATAGGCGTGCACATGGTTGGATAGCCCCGACAGTTGCCTTTCAGACGCTGCACACAGCGCTTCCGGAACGTACCCGGTTAGCGAGATATTCTCCGAAAACTACGAAATTTAGCGAAATTCCGACACGATTTTTTTCCGAAAAATCGCTGTAACTTCTGCCATATATGCGGGGGCAAGCTGATTTTTGCTAAAAAGATAAAACGCAAAATGCCAAACAAAATAAACCTATTTCGGGGGCAAATTTTTGGGGGTAGGGGGGGGGTGTTTTGCAATTTGAAGCCAGTCAAAAAAATTTTTTTTGCTCAGAATTAGAAACAAACACACTATTCTGGTGTAGTTTTACCCACTGATTACAAAAATGATCTCGGTTTGTCCAAATTCGCCCTGGTTCGGGAGTTATTGATGTCCAAACATTAGCTTCCGTACTTCTACCAACTTTTGTTAAATATCAGTAGAAGCAGCTAGCCCGTTTATTATCAACCTAACAGATGCAGTTTTTCGAGCTGAGTTCAAAAATGACCTCATTTTTGCTCTACGGCCTCGAGATAGGGAGTTGCGGGCGTTCAAAGTTTCCCGATATCTTTATGCAAGTGAGGAACGAGTGTTGTTGCACGCTTTCAGACTGTCTCGATAGTTGACGATTCTCTTGGGCTACAGGGCAGCTGATCATTTGCTTAGAGGCTCTTCTGCCAGCTGAGTTCAAAAATGACCTCATTTTTGCTCTACGGCCTCTAGATAGGGAGTTGCGGGCGTTCAAAGTTTCCCGATATCTTTATGCAAGTGAGGCATGAGTGTTGTTGCACGCTTTCAGACTTTCTCGATAGTTGATGATTCTCTTGGGCTACAGGGCAGCTGATTATTTGCTTAGAGGCTCTTCTGCCAGCTGAGTTCAAAAATGACCTCAATTTTGCACTACAGAAACAGGTTTCTGAGTTATGACCATTCAAAATTTCGTGGTATATATATTTAAAAACATTGTTGCTTATTTAGACTCAGCAGGAGACTGGTTTGCTTGTCGAATGTGGTGCTGATTTTCTAAGCAGCTATCAGAAAAAAGTATTTATTGTCTGCGTCTACGCAAGTCCTGAACATACATCTCAGCAGCCAACTGGTCATCAATGTCAGTTGCCAAGAAAGGTCTTCATTTTAGTTGTCTGGCCAGAACAACTCCTCGATTTCAATGTTTACAGAGTTCTTCCAAATGAAAATAGGCAGCGTGAACCATGGGTAGTCTTCATCCAGAACACCGTAATCAATTAATGCAGTTCTTTCCAATACAGTATTGCAAAGGGATTGGAGGAAGTCATTATGGTTAGACACGTACACTTCTTTGAACTTGAAAGTGCACATAACGCTGTCCAAAGCAATAGGTGAATCAAGAATACATTTCACAGCATTTACAGTCTAAAATATTTAGTGAGTAACCTTTAACAAACACATAATTGCTTACCTCCTCATCAGACGGCTGACCTGAATTGCCACAGTTCATCAAAAATAGGTTCAAATTGGGAAACAGAATGCGTAACTGATGCAAGCTGGGCCAGACAGTACCCTCAGATGTCAGCATACAGAGCTTTGTAATTGAACAACTAGCAAAATTGCTCAAAGACTGTCTTAATGCTAACGGTCCATCGTTTATGTCAGCTGCAGTCACATTGTTAATCTTACAGAGAATCAATTCACTGACACCAACTGTGGAAGCATCCAAAATTGTTGGAATCCTTGAAGTCAGAAAATCTGCATCGACAGGTCCCAAAAATGAATGTGAAAAATTGGCTTTCCTGACAATGAAAGGAACAGTTTCCGATAAAGATTATTTCTACTGATACAGAAAGACCCAAAAACTGTAAACCGCAATTGACACATATTCTAGACATAAGGCAATATTTTGCGCACAAACTTTGCGCTACCATTACTACTAACCAAGTCGGTTACATCAGCAAGCACCAGTTTTGTTATAGCGGAAGAATTGCCAATCATTGCCCATTTTGCAATACTATCAACCTGCAGAGACAGTTGTTGTTATTTTTAGACTGAGACTAGTGCAAAAGCAGCTTACGACAAATCGGTTAGTGCAGCGATGATATTCGAATGTATGCAGCCGGAACCTGACACTAAACTCGTTGAACAGCTTTAGTAATTTCCGAAACTGAATGAATGCTGGAGCGACCGCAATGTGCTCAAGAAATTGTCTTATGGCCAGCAACCAGCGTTCAGTAGGTACCGGGACACGATTTATGCTTTCCTTAATGGGACAGCGGTCGCTGTCTGGGAATGGATTGCACTCTACAATTTCCTCGCTTTATCGATCGCTCTGTACACGGTATTGGCTGTTTTAGGTTTTCCAAAGCGCAAGTTGAGTTTCTAACCAAAAAGTATGACCAGGGTGAGGCATCGAAGAAGAAACTGTCACCTGAAACAGTTGCCAAAGAAATGAGGACTGCCAAGGACAACAGAGGTCTGTTTGGCAAACTGTTTGGTGCCCCTACATATGCATTTACACTGTGCACATAGTATTGTTGTTTTAGGATGGCCACTGTTTTCGCACCAACTGTGGCTAACGCCACAGCAAGTCACGGGTTTTTTTTAGTAGAGAGACCCAACGGCGACGATCCCAAATGGTTCCAGAACCAGTGCAGCCTCCGCAAGAGCCAGCTGGCATAGAGGTGGCAGTTGATGTGACGTACATACAGATGTAGATGTGGAAGCAGAACTCATTGAAAATGAGTATGGGGTTGAGCTGCAGGATGTCGTGCAGAAGACAGTGAATGAGAACCTTTTGTTTGAGGATTGAAAAGACTGGAATATGCTGAAATTGTTTTGATAAATGGATACTGCACTCACTAAGTTCAAGTCAACGTCAACACAATTCACTCATAGTAATGCACATCTGTATACTCTTGTCTCATCACATAGCACAAGCTGTACTACAATATTTTATTTTGAACATCCATAACTGAGAAACCAGTCATTGTAGAGTAAAATAAGGTCATTTTTAAATCAGCACGCAGAACTACGTAATTTCAGCTGTACTCTAGTCGCATATAATCGTCAACTATCGAGACAGTCTGAAAGCGTGCAACAACACTCGTTCCTCACTTGCATAAAGATATCGGGAAACTTTGAACGCCCGCAACTCCCTATCTAGAGGCCGTAGAGCAAAAATGAGGTCATTTTTGAACTCAGCTCGAAAAACTGCATCTGTTAGGTTGATAATAAACGGGCTAGCTGCTTCTACTGATATTTAACAAAAGTTGGTAGAAGTACGGAAGCTAATGTTTGGACATCAATAACTCCCGAACCAGGGCGAATTTGGACAAACCGAGTTCATTTTTGTAATCAGTGGGTAAAACTACACCAGAATAGTGTGTTTGTTTCTAATTCTGAGCAAAAAAAATTTTTTTGACTGGCTTCAAATTGCAAAACACCCCCCCCCCCTACCCCCAAAAATTTGCCCCCGAAATAGGTTTATTTTGTTTGGAATTTTGCGTTTTATCTTTTTAGCAAAAATCAGCTTGCCCCCGCATATATGGCAGAAGTTACAGCGATTTTTCGGAAAAAAATCGTGTCGGGATTTCGCTAAATTTCGTAGTTTTCGGAGAATATCTCGCTAACCGGGTACGTTCCGGAAGCGCTGTGTGCAGCGTCTGAAAGGCAACTGTCGGGGCTATCCAACCATGTGCACGCCTATTCTGACTCTTGAGAAACGAGTGAATGGTGATCGTTTGAGTAAATGTCGAGAAAATGGCCGAAAAGGGGCTACCGACCCAACTTTGGGGGGTACAGCTCCGGTTCTAGGGGGTCGCTGGTGTTCGAACATGCACCGTCGGTGTTCGTTTGACATCTATTTTAACATATTTGGATACCAGCCGGATCCGCGAAAAAAAGTTGCTTGAACATCCTAAGTTGACTTTCTCGCAAAATGCATGTTAAACGCGTTTTTGAAGGCTAATTTTGCTAAATTTTCTTATCCTGGTTGGGCAGGTTCTGACCTGCCCCCCTCAGCCGGCCGCTACTCTCTCAGGAATTTTTGGAACAATTTTGGATAGAAAATTATTATGAAAATCTGGATTAGGTGTAAGTGAGCTCAGAATAGATTATTTTAGCTTATTTTAATGAAAAAACAAGCCAAAAATCCTTGATTTTAGCAAAAAAATCGGTGTTTTAGGCTTACCACCCCTCAGGCGCTCCTACCCCCCTCAGCCCCCCTAAGGAATTAAAAATTCTACACCCCCTCAGCCGAAATTTTAGCCCATGTCTGGCTTAAGTGTATGGGCCATGTAGACATATCTTAAAGCGTGTGGGCTGGGCGCGGCTGGCTCGTAGTAAGCCGCTTATCTTGAGACACCGCACCTGGAAGGAAACAGGCGACTGGAGTAAACAAGCGTCTCGCCACAGTTGCCTTGCACCGGTGCATAGCGTTGGGTTTCGAACTGCGCTCAGCTTTTGCTACTCGTGCTTTCTTTCAATTATGTGTTCCCAGAAATAACTGCCTGTAAGAGAAAACTGCTTTCTGAAAGAACGCTGCATGAAGAGCTTATCAAATAGAAATAATTGGATGAAAGAGAAAACTACTAAATGAAAGAGCTACCTAAAGAGTTTACTGTCAGAAAGAATTACTTGAAAGAGAAAACCACTTATTGAAAAAGAGCTACCTAAAGAGTTTACTGTCAGAAAGAATTACTTCAAAGAGAAAACTACTTATTGAAAGAGCTACGTAAAGAGTTTACTGTCAGAAAGAATTACTTGAAAGAGAAAACTACTTTTTGAAAAAGCTACCTAAAGAGTTTACTGTCAGAAAGAATTACTTGAAAGAGAAAACTACTTATTGAAGAAGAGCTACCTAAAGAGTTTACTGTCAGGAAGAATTACTTCAAAGAGAAAACTACTTATTGAAAGAGCTACGTAAAGAGTTTACTGTCAGAAAGAATTACTTGAAAGAGAAAACTACTTATTGAAAGAGTTACCTAAAGAGTTTACTGTCAGAAAGAATTACTTGAAAGAGAAAACTACTTATTGAAAAAGAGCTACCTAAAGAGTTTACTGTTAGAAAGAATTACTTGAAAGAGAAAACTACTTATTGAAAGAGAGCTACCTAAAGAGTTTACTGTCAGAAAGAATTAGTTGAAAGAGAAAACTACTTATTGAAAGAGTTACCTAAAGAGTTTACTGTCAGAAAGAATTACTTGAAAGAGAAAACTACTTATTGAAAGAGCTACCAAAAGTGTTTACTGTCAGAAGAAATTACTTCAAAGAGAAAACTACTTATTGAAGGAGCTACCTAAAGAGTTTAATGCGGAAAGAATTACTTCAAAGAGAAAACTGCTTTTTGTTAAGACCTATGTACCTAAAGTGTTTACACTCAGAATTAACTTGCTTGAAACAAATTGCTTTTCAAAGAACTGCCTGAAGAGCTTGCCCTTAGAGCAGAATTGCTTGCACGAGAAAACTGCTTTGTTGAAAGGTTTTTCTAAAGAGTGTTAGAACTGCTTGAAACAGAAAACCTCCCGCTTGAAAGGTTTACCTAAGGAGTATCAGAACTGCTTGAAAGAAAAAAAACTGATTTTTTGAGCCTAAATAGTGCCAGAATTCTTTGGAAGCGAAAACTGCTTTTTGAAAGATTTGCCTAAATAGTGCCAGAATTTTTTGGAAGCGAAAACTGCTTTTTGAAAGATTTGGCTAAAGAGTGCCAGAATTCTCTGGAAGCGAAAGCTGCTTTTTGAAAGATTTGCCTAAATCGTGTCAGAATTCTTTGAAAGCGAAAGCTACTTTTTGAAAGATTTGCCTAAAGAGTGCCAGAATTCTTCGAAAGCGAAAGCTGCTTTTTGAAAGATTTGCCTAAAGAGTGCCAGAATTCTCTGGAAGCGAAAGCTGCTTTTTGAAACATTTGCCTAAAGAGTGCCAGAATTCTTTGGAAGGAGAGCTCCTTTTTGAAAGATTTGCCTAAAGAGTGCCAGAATTCTCTGGAAGCGAAAGCTGCTTTTTGAAAGATTTGCCTAAAGAGTGCCAGAATTCTTTGGAAGGAGAGCTTCTTTTTAAAAGATTTGTCTAAATAGTGCCAGAATTCTTTGGAAGCGAAAGCTGCTTTTTGAAAGATTTGCCTAAAGAGTGCCAGAATTCTCTGGAAGCGAAAGCTGCTTTTTGAAAGATTTGCCTAAAGAGTGCCAGAATTCTCTGGAAGCGAAAGCTGCTTTTTGAAACATTTGCCTAAAGAGTGCCAGAATTCTTTGGAAGGAGAGCTCCTTTTTGAAAGATTTGTCTAAAGAGTGCCAGAATTCTTTGGAAGCGAAAGCTGCTTTTTGAAAGTTTTGCCTAAAGAGTGCCAGAATTCTCTGGAAGCGAAAGCTGCTTTTTGAAAGATTTGCCTAAAGAGTGCCAGAATTCTTTGGAAGCGAAAGCTGCTTTTTGAAAGATTTGCCTAAAGAGTGCCAGAATTCTCTGGAAGCGAAAGCTGCTTTTTGAAAGATTTGTCTAAAGAGTGCCAGAATTCTTTGGAAGGAAAGCTGCTTTTTGAAAGATTTGCCTATAGAGTGCCAGAATTCTTTGGAAGCGAAAGCTGCTTTTTGAAAGATTTGCCTAATGAGTGCCAGAATTCTTTGGATTGGAAGGGAAAATCATCTGAAAGAATTATCTGAAGAGCTTACTGTCAGCAAGACCTGTTTGAAAGAGAAAACTGCATCTGAGAGAATTGCACACCCACTTTCTTCAAATATAAGTTTACTGACGTTTTCTCTGCTGCCGGTCTAATTTTATAAAAAATTTCTAAAAAATCTGTCTGCCTCTAAAACTGAGAGGATCTTCAAGATGATCAAACTATCTAAAGTTTTATACACTCATTTTGAAGAACCGTCTTGTTGGTATAGAATATGCTTCGATTGCTTGTGGCCAATCCAGTAAAAATTGGCCTCAAATGTCACGAACCCGAAATATTATAACGATTGGAAGGCCAAATTTTTATGAGTTCTCAACATTTGAGGCCAATTTTCACTGGATTGGCCACAAGCAATCGTAGCATATTCTATACCAAAAAGCAGCTTATAAAGAGCGCTACAAAGCTATGAAATAAAAAAGTGCTTCTAGGGGGTTTCCAGCTGAGTTATGACCCAATAAAGAGGTCGAAAAAAATTCTTTTTCCTCGAAATTCTAAATGCACGAAATATTCTGAAAGCACACTGAAAGTACTCTGGAAACCCAAATGTTCAAAGCTCAACTCCGTTTATTGAGTCAGAAATTCGATTTGGAAAATTATGTCTATAGTGAAAGATGCGAATTTTTCGAGTTCGTGACATTTGAGGCCAATTTTTACTGGATTGGCCACGAGCAATCGTACCATGTTCAATACCAAAATGAAGCTTGTAAAAAGCGCTACAAAGTTTTGAAATAAAAAAGTGCTTTTAGAGGGGGTTCCAGCCGAGTTATGGCCCGCCAAAGAGTTCGAAAAAAAATTTTTTCTTCTAAAACAAAATTGGACTGCAGATTCTTGAAGTACTCCAAAAGTTACGCCAAAACCCAAATTTTTATCTTCCAACTCCAGCTGGTAGGTTAGAAATTCGAGTTTGAAATTCTGGTTCCATAGTTAAGCGGGCCGATTTTCAGAAGGCTGTATCTCGGGATTGGAGCGTCAAATCCACTAATCCATTGGGGCCGAAAGACAACTCATAAGTATGTATTAGTGTACCAACTTACAGCTCTCTGGGCCAAAGTTTCAAATTCGGGGTCTGAATGCCGAGACTCGATCGGTTCAGAGACCGACTCTTAATATCAGAAGAAAAAAGCTGTGCTATATAGGTAACGAGTTGCGCTGATTGATTCAGGTGCCTTACGCCGACTTCATTGCTGCGGAGAGGTGCCATACGCCGACTAGGTGCTAAACGACGACTGGGGTGGTGCTTTACGACGACTGAGCAGGTGCCAAACGCCGACTACACCTAAGGTGCCTTACGCCGACTGAGCAGGTGCCTTACGCCGACTCAACAGTTGCGATACGCCGACTTGTAACTTTTTAACCTAATAGCCTCTGTATGTGTGTGTGTGTGTGTGTGTCTGTATACTTGTGCATAGTACATACATAAGTCCGGTCAGGGTACGTGGCACATGTTCTTGTATGTTGGTATTTCCATAGAGAATTTCAATTTGTAGTCTTAGTTTATATAGAGCTATCGAATTAAAGTCCAAAAATAATGTACCGTAGTTTGTAGTAGTACAAATTAGGCCTATCTCAAGCTGTGACGTACAAACCATTGATACATTTGCAATAAGAACTTTATGTATGTCCCCAGTTGAAAAAACTTTAAAAATAGAATATAGTAAAGTTGTGTCACCATAGAGCGACCACTTAGAAAACCGTGCTGACAGTCTGTAATCAGTCTGTGGCACTAAAACTACAATTTCGTTATAGTTGACTAGAACTACTGGGGCGTCCAAAATACTGATAAAGCCTATAATAATTCATAACACTAGAATGAAAGTAGTAGTAGTTGTTGTTGTTGTTGCCTTCCAAAAAAGGTTTCCCTCTTCATCTCAAACATCCGTGTTTGGTGGGAGAAATTCAAGAAAAGCTGCCGACTCCACGGGTTTCTCCCATAGGTCCCTGGCAGACAGGTCCGTGGGGTGGCTTGTGCAGCTGAATAGGTGGTTGACACTGTGCGGGGCGATGCCACAGTCAGGGCAGATGTCTGCCACTGTTTGGTCCAGGCGAGCCTTGTAGCTGTTCAGACGGTGGCAGTAGCCTGACCGAAGTTGTGCAAGGAGTGAGCGGGGCTCTCTGCCAAGAGCTTCTTCTGACTTGTGGATGGGCGGTGGGCGGCCACCTAGCACAACGTTGGGACGCAGAGAGTCAATGGTTCTGGCTACAATGGCTGCATGCACATTCTTCCGAGACGCGCGTTTTCGTCGTGCAACTACCCCGCGGACGCGCGTCTTCGTCGTGCAACTACCCCGCGGACGCGCGTCTTCGTCGTGCAACTACCCCGCGGACGCGCGTCTTCGTCGTGCAACTACCCCGCGGACGCGCGTCTTCGTCGTGCAACTACCCCGCGGACGCGCGTTTTCGTCGTGCAACTACCCCGCGGAAGCGGGCCAAATGCGTCCTGCCCCATCCTTCCGGAGAAGGATCCCCTCCTATTCTCCTGCAATGAAAGTAGTAGTGCAGTAGTATTGACTGTGGCACCCCTTTAAATTAGAAGGGTTGCCGGTTGCCTGTTACTGCCACTCCAGATCGACAGTAGACGGTAGAGAACCTACTGAATGTATGAGCTCTGGTATCTGCATTAACTGTACATTGTATGTTTGCCAGTGTTCATAAAATATAGTCGGCGTATCGCACCAGAAGAGTCGACGTAAGGCACCTGGCCAGTCGGCGTAAAGCACCTACAGGTTGAGGCTCCTAGGTCGAGTCGGCGTAAGGCACCAAGCCAGTCGTCGTAAAGCACGACCCAGTCGGCGTAAGGCACCCTTTTAATTTGTCGGCGTAACGCACGGTCGGCGTATCGCACTAACACCGCGCTGATTACATATAAATAAATCCTGTTGACCAAAAGTTGAATCAAGTCTCCTTTTAGCAGAAAATGGACATTGAAAAACGACAAATTCAGTTTTCGAGAGGTAAATGCCTTTTAACGGCCGAATTATGACTCAAAGTGCATCTAATTCGATAGCTCACACTCTGTTTCAATAAATGCATCATATCCTACTTTAAATAACAGAACAGAAAAAAGCAGTTGCGCTTGAAGTTGCAAAAGCCGTTTTCGGACCACTTTTTGGCTGTGCTTTTGCATTTTCTATTCCGCGCCGCACGAATCTGCTTTGCCATCCCTATGTTCACGAAATTTGCATATTACACCTTGGTTAGAAGAAAGCGGCTCAAGAAAGCATCGACTTTTTAGGCAAAGCGCTAATTTTTGTGCAAATACCAGATTCGATTTTCCCCCACCTTGAGAGATCTAAAAAATACTACCGTGGGTCTAAGATCAAATTTTCCAAAGTTAGACTCGATTTTCGAAACCGAAAAGCGGTCAAAATGTCGGTCTCCCATAGTTAGGACCAGACATGGGCTAGCATTTCGGCTGAGGTGAGGGGTAGAATTTTCAATTCCTGAGGGGGGGCTGAGGGGGTAGGAGCGCCTGAGGGGGGCTGAGGGGGTAGTAAGCCAAAAAGTCAGATTTTTTGCTAAAATCAAGGGCTTTTTGCTTATTTTTCATTAAAATAAGCCAAAATATGCTATTCTGAGCTCATTTACACCTAATCCAGGCATATTTTTATCATAATTTTCTATACAAAATTCTTCCGAAAAATTCCTGAGGGGGGTAGCGGCCGGTTGAGGGGGGTAGGTCAGAGTCTGAGGGGGACAACCCCTCTCAGCCCCCCCTTTGCCCATGTCTGCTTAAGACCAAAAGTTTATTCAGAAAGGTACGCGGTGGTTTTAACTAGTGTGCGAACTGGTATTGGGTATTGGTTGTATTGGGGTGTTTTCCAGGTATTGGTATTGGGTGTTGGGTATTGGGTTTTTTATACCCCAATACCCATACATGTAACAGCTCCGGGCCGACCTGGGGGTAGGGGGGTAGGGGGGTTTCCTCAGGTGGGGGGTCGAGGGGGGGGGGGGTTTCGCCCAGGTGGGGGGTCCCAAATTTCAAAAAGCTCCAAAACGCCTAGAAATGCGCTTTTAGCACGTTTTTTTCAGTAAGGCCGCTAAAAATCGCTATTTTAAGCTGCCAAATAGCGTTTTAAAGCTAAAAACAAGCAAAAAATGGCAAAAAGAGCTTCCAAAAACACCGATTTTTCTTAAATGTCAGCAGTGGAAACGCCAAATTCGGTTTCCAAAGGCTTTTCAAGTGAATTTTAGGCTAAAAATTAGTGATTTCTGACCC
Source organism: Sabatieria punctata (assembly GCA_030248155.1). NCBI lineage: Eukaryota > Metazoa > Nematoda > Chromadorea > Araeolaimida > Comesomatidae > Sabatieria > Sabatieria punctata. Next base: position 31,247 of record JASANB010001051.1, on the reverse strand, counting down.
AGTTTGTTAATACTGGACTGGAGCCACTACCACCACTTGTATTTTTGGTCGGGGGGAGGGGTCCCTTAACCTGTCTCGGGGGGGGGTGAGGGGGGTTTGGCCTTTCCAGCAGGGGGTAACCCCCCAAACCCCCCTAGTTACTGTTAATTAAATATATTAATATTAAAATGAAACTATTATTAATAGTGCCATTTTAATAGTATTAAATCCATATTAATATTAAAATAGAGGTCCTCCTATTATATTAAATTAAATTAAAAATACACACAGGGGCTGAATATTAAAATTTATTTTTAATAGTATTTTAATAGCATTTTAATAGTTAAATCATGTTTGACAATCAAGGAGTTACATAATTTTACCTCAGAAAATGATGAAAATTGAAGATTTCTGACTGCCCTCTGAATCTCGAATGTGTTTTCACTTGGAAATAGTGGAACTTTTCTCACTAATAGTAATAGGCATCAATGACAAAAGGACCTGAATCTAGTCAATAACCTATGTAACAGTCTTTCCTTTCAAAAATTTCTTTTTAACTATGCATCAATAGTTTTTTCTATATCTACTTGTGTTCGACTGCAATTTAAAACCAGGTTCAGACAAAGTCATTCAAAAAATTGTTATAAATTTACACAGAAAAATGCTTCTAAGTAGCATCTCTGATTAAATTTTCAACTAACACTAACAACTTCAAGCAAAAGATGTTGTTTTGCCAGTTCACTGAAGTGTGACCAAAACTTTTCGACTGCATTTTAGAATATACTATTAAAATGCTATTAAAATACTATTAAAATAGTTATTTAATAGTATTAATATTAAATCTAAATTAAAATTAACAGGGGACTATTATATTAATATTAAATTAAAACTAAAATTTCACTATTAAAATTGCAGTACCCCTAGTACATGTATGCCAATACCCAATACTAATTAGGATCTATAAAAGTCGAAAAAATCGCAGTTGAACTGAAAAACTGACCCGAAAAAATCGAAAAGATTGACCAATGATTAGGTATAGAAAGCCGTTTTTGCGTTAATAAACTAAAGGTTAAGAATGTCTTACACTGTCCGCTTTTCTAAGTAGTATAGTACACTAGTAATTAGTGCAATTTCTCTGTTCTTAAAATGTTTGTGGTTCAATTGAAATTTGTCATTTAGTGATACAGAATGTACGATGTATTAGTACTGTACCAAGGGGGTGCGGGTCTGGTACACCCCTTTCTGGTGGAGTACAAAGAAAAAATCTACCGAAAATAAGAAACACTGTAATACAGTAGATCATGTACAAACTAAAACTGTTGATTTCTGCTTATTTTACCCTCAGGAATGGCTTCTAAATGCTTTCTTAAGGGCTAATTTTTCAAAATTTCTCGCCATAGTTGGACACTGGCCCAACCAAGCCTCTTCGAAATTTTAATCCCTGTGAAAGAAATCCTGTGTACACCACTGGAATGTATCTGTTCACTGAAATGCAGTTTTTGGCTCAGCTATACAAGTATTGGGTATTGGGAGTCTCAGGTATTTGGATTGGGTATTGGGTTTTTCAGGTATTGTTCGCACTCTAGTTTTAACCATCCAGTTATTCAGGGCTTCATGGGTTAATATAGATTCTGTCACAGTGAGTCCTGCTGTAAGCTTCCTTTTGCTCTACATACAGTACAACCCCGATTTTTGCCATTAATTGAACTTCAAAGTGACCACCTGCACAAGCATTTGCTGAGACCCAATCTCAAATTATTTTGAGGATAAACTTCAAGCAAAAATATTGTACTTGTACTTGTAGAGCAAAACAGTGGTGACGGCTGGATTCAGCGTGTCAGAATTTATATTAGACCATGAAGCCCTGAGTGATTGCATGCAGACATGTGCAAAGGGGGTTTTGGCCCCCTCATGCTCTGAACTACCCCCTCAGCCGGCCGCTACCCCCCTAATTTTTTGGCTCTTAAAATGCAGTTTGGTCAGTCAATCAATCAAATTTTTTTCGCACCCGATCTGGTGGTAGAACAGGCACATTCTCAGTGATAGTAGCTGTATATTAACGTAATGCCTGCATCAGCTGTTTTCTGTCTGGTTCTATCTGCCCACCGCCCTTGTTTGTTCGCAAGAATGCCTCACAAAAGATCACAAACTCTGCTTCGCTGCGGTTTTTCAAAAATGGATTTATACAGGGTCTGCCAAAAAAAAAACAACCCAGCAGATTTTTTGCTGTAGCAACCGCAAATCTCAACCGATTTTAATTAATCCTTTTTTAAAATGAAAGATAAATAGATTCTTGAAAGATTGATGTAACGTTTATTATTGCTCAATCCCCAATGGCGTAATAATCATACATGTAACAGGTCGCCCGCCGAAGGGGGAGGGGTTGGGGGATCTGGTGCCGGCCAGGGGGTCTGACCCCAAACCTTCGAAGGGGGTTGGGCACTAAAAAACGCTCAAATATCGAAAAAATCGCAATTTTTCGGCTAAAAATCGTCAAAATCGCTAATTTGGCTGAAATATAGCTAAAAAGTGCTGTTTTGCAGGCGATTTCTAACAACTTCTGTTCCTGAAATTGCAGAAAATCGCAAAAAGTTGCTCAAAAATTACTTGCCAGAAAAATCAGAGGGGGGTCAGAAAAATCGTCTCGAGGGTCCCCATCCGGGGGGTCTGGCCTAAGTCATGGTAATGATAACCAAAATCACTGGACAACAAACAGCGTGTGTTTAGTAGACGCTACTGGACATGGAATGAGAAGATTGAATGGAGAGGAGGCCCATCTACAGGCTCTGCTCGATTGGCTGCTTCAAGATATTTCGGATTTTGAGTAATCAAGAACTTGTTTCGGGAGACAATTGGCTATACCTCATAACGGATTTCCTTCTCATTAACTATCTATCTTTCTACATACTGTGTACTGTGCGCTTCTAGCAAATTACTAGAAAAAGCTTTTGAAAACTAAAGCTTAATTTTACTTTATGATTTTGTGACAGCATTCCACTTTGTTTTGCTACTCGATTTATTGGAACAGATACAATATAGATAAAACACAGGGTGTGCCAAAAAAACAACCCAGCAGATTTTTCGCTGTAGCAACTGCAAATCTCAACCGATTTGAATGAATCCTTTTTTAAATGAAGGAGAAATAAAGTCTTGAAAGATTGGTGCACGGTTTATTAAGATAGCAACAACACAGGTACAACAACGAAAAGATCGTTATTTATTTAGCCCTGCCATACACACGTTATAAAACAGTAATAGTAAAGTCAACCCGCAGGGACGCAGACAGCGAGAGCAAGGGCGTTATCACGCGAGATAAGAAAAAGAAGGCACAGGCAGGTACTGGCCAAAACAATTAGCATACAGCTCAGCTAGTCTGGTTAAAATCTAACTCCAATAATACACGTACAGTACATACAGAGATACATACACGTACGATGTTTATTCAGCAGGAACTCAATTAGTCCGCAAAATCATAAACACGTTAACACTCCTCCTCGGACTAAATCTCAACTGTAAGGAAACAGTAAAAACGCAAAGTAAAAATACTGCCAATTACACACTACATAGACATACACATACAAAACTTGCATTAGTGTAAAAGTGCGTGTGTACATCTGTGTGTAATGTGGTGTTTACTGTAGACCCAGCGCTCTGAGGAACTTGTTGAACGCTGGTGCTGGCAATGGCTTGGTGAAACCGTCAGCCACTTGTCCCGTAGTAGGACAATAGACCACGTCAAGAAAACCAGCCTTTGCATAGTCGTGAACAAACTTGAGCTTGACATCCAAGTGCTTAGTGCGCGCATGACCGTGTGGCGATGACACTAAGTGAATTGCCGCTTTGTTGTCTTCGTTCAACTTGGTAGGACTTTGCTGGGGTAAACCAAGATCGACCAGCAGAGCTCTCAGCCACTTGATGTCTGCGGCAGTGTCAGATAGCGCGATGAACTCGGACTCAGCTGTTGACTTGGCTACTAAGCGTTGCGACCGAGATGCCCAAGAAATCGGTCCGCTCGCGAGAAAAGAGACGTACCCGCCAACTGAGCATCGGGTGACCTCGTCAGTTGCCCAATTTGCGTCAGAGTAGGAAATGAGCTCTTTGTTTCCATTTGCTTGGAAGGTGAGACCATAGGACTTAGTCCCTTGCAAGAAACGCAGAACTCGCTTGACTGCTGACCAATGGAGTGTAGATGGAGCTGCTGAGAACTGAGCCAGCCGTCCAAGAGAAAAAGACAAATCTGGATGCGTAGCGATTGCCAGAAACATCAACGACCCAATAGCCGACTGATACATGGAGGAATCCACTAGTTCTGCTCCAGGACCTGTCGGTTGTGGCTCCTGGGTTGCCATAGGTGTAGCAACAGGATGACAGTCTTGCATTTGGAATTTCTGCAGAACTTTGTCAGCATAGGTCTCCTGACTCAGCGTGTAGCTAGCATCTTCACCCTTGTTCACTGAGACACCAAGGAAATAGGCAGCTCGGCCTAAATCTTTGATCTTGAACTGCTTGCCGATAAGTTGTTTTGCTTTCTGAAGAGCCTTTCTATCTGCACAAGCTATCAGCATGTCATCAACGTACACGCCAATGAGCACCTCAAAGCCATGAATCTTGCCAGTGTAGACGCAGGAATCAGCACTTCCTTGCTTGAACTGAAGTTTCTGCAGTGCTTGATCCAAGGCGTTGTTCCAACACTTGGGAGACTGCTTCAGTCCATAGAGGCTCCTCCTGAGCTTGCAGATATAGGTAGGCTTCTGTGGATCAATGAAACCTTCTGGTTGATGCATGAAGACTTCTTCTTCCAGCACACCATTCAGAAAAGCTGTTTCCACATCAACTTGATGTACATCCATTCCCTTGAGTGCTGCAGTAGCGAAGAGAGCGCGAACACTTTCCCAACGAACAACTGGTGAGAATACATCGAAGTAATCAACACCATAACGTTGAGAAAAGCCCTTGGCGACTAGTCTTGCTTTATGTCATAGGATCTCGCCTTGTTCTCCTCTTTTGACCTTGAACACCCACTTTGACCCAATAACTTTCTGACCAGGTGTTGGCGGAACCAAATCCCATGTTCGAAACTCACACAGAGAATTGAACTCTTCAGTGGCTGCTTTCATCCACTGACTTGCTTGGGAGGTTTGCATAGCTTGCTTCCAGCTAGCTGGTTCTTCTTCACTTGCCTGAACTACCTTGGCTTGGCCAGAACAATCACTATACCGCTTTGGAGGAACACCTTTGTTCAGTCTGCTAGACACTCTCTGCGGTTGAGTGGGTGGTTGGTTCTCAGGTCTGGGTTGGCGATCTTGTGGTTCTGCTGGTTGTTGTGGTAAATTCTCATCTGGCGGAACTGGAACTATCTCCTCCTCTTCAGGCAGTTCCTCAGTTGGTGGATTTTGGTTGACTTGAAGCTGCAGTTCCATACTAGGTTGCACTTGCTCCTTCTGCTCATTCTCCTCCTGAACTGCAGATTCTGGAGAGACGAACAAAGGAAGATCAATCTCAGATGGAAGTGAACAGCCATAGAACGATGATTCGTTAAAGACAACATCGCGTCGAACCACCACTGACTCATTGGAGGCCAAGAGAAGTCTGTACCCCTTGATACCAGCAGGATAACTGAGCATGTACGCTTTCACTGCGCGATTGGTGAGCTTTGATGTGCGTTCTTTCTCGTTCAAATGGACATAAGCTACACAGCCAAACACACGCAGATGTGAAACGTCTGGAGGATGACCAAACCACAAAGCGTATGGTGTTGAAACTGGTGTAAGAGCATTTGTTGGAGAACGATTGCGAGCATAAGCTGCAGACGCCACAGCTTCAGTCCAGTACTTCCTTGGAAGACCACTGGTTGCAAGAAGAGCACAAGCACGTTCCAAGATGACACCATTGAAGCGTTCTGCTACCCCGTTTTGCTGTGGTGAATCTCTGACAGAGTACTGATGCTGTACCCCTTTGGAACTGAGCCAATCGTTGAACTCGTTGGAAGTGTACTCTCCACCTTGATCAGAGCATAAAATGACAAGTGAGCACTGTGATTGTTTCTCAAGTTGTAATATGAGTTGTTTGAGAATGTGTGGTGCGTCTGATTTGTGTGACAGGTATTTCACAAACACCATACGAGTATAATCATCCACTAAGGAAAGAAAATACCGTTTGCCGTCATGGGATACCGGGGTGAACGGCCCACACAAATCCGTATGCATCAGCTCCATAGGTCGAGTGGCACGAAAGGAGGCTGACTTCGGAAATGGTTGTCGTTTTGCCTTTGAGACAGTGCATGGCTCGCAAAAGTCGTTGAACGTTGTCTGATCCGATTTGAGACCAACGACCAAATCCCCACGCAACAAATGCGACATGATGTCCTTCCCGGGGTGCGCAAAGCGACGATGCCAGGTCTGCACTGAAACAATAGGCTGATGCACTGAACACGCGGTTACCGATACATCACCATCTGGGGTCCCATGGGGCAGTGGGACAACGTAATTCGCACGATTTTCTGGTGAAATCTGTACCGATTGCTCACTCTGCTTGGCTAGAAACACTGAGGGTACATTATCACCTTTCGCATCAGAAACTTGCCCGTTTAAGGTGGCCCTTTCCAGCCGGCCACATACTTGATTCGCTTGCATCTGCACACTCGCTGAGGGTTCTGACTGAACCACTGCTAAACCACACGTAACTGAGTCTACAACAGAGGCACACGGCAGATCATCAACATGCACGATACTGTAACTTGCGCAGGTGGGGTTTTGGCGCACAGGATCCCCACAAACCTTGCGTCCACATGAATTGTCCAACTGAGCTCGCACTGCGTACACACCGCCACAAGGAACGCCTTTTGCCACCACTGCACCAGTAGGATTGCAAAGAGAAGCAAATCCAGACTCGAAGGACACAGAGTTGCCCAAAGCGACGCAGGCTGGCACAGAAAATAGCGTCCCATTGAGTGCAGGCACGTAGAGAGTGTTTCGCATGTGGAAAGCACCGCCAGTAGTGGTGTCAATCAAATGCAGAACTCCTCTGCCGGTGGCATGTATCACTGCTCCACTGGCAACAGTGACGGAAATTGGAGTAGCAAATGATTCAAAGTCGGACAAGGCAAGTTTGCAGGACGTCATGTGATGAGAAGCTCCAGAATCGAGAAGAAGTTGCAGTTGACTCGATGTAAGTGAAGCTGTAGACGCACTTGCAGTGAATGCTGCCGTGTTGCTACTGTCACCATCAGTGTCCGCTGTAGCTGCCTGACCAGTTGCCTGGTTAGACCAGCCACGACCTCGACCACGCTTAGCGCTTGGACACGCGTTTGATTTGTGACCGTAGCCCTGACAGTTGTAGCACTTCTGATTGTACGTGTTGTCTGCATTACTGTTTGAATGAGCGTATGATTGTGCTCCGGTGGACCCGCCTTTACCGCCTCTTCCACGCACACGATTGCGACCAGAACCTCTGCCTCTCATGTTTGCTACGTTTGCTTGAGGCTGACTGGATTTGGAACACATGCTTGCATTGCCCAAACGCCACTCATCATCTAGCTGCACTGCTAACTGGTCTGGCGTATAGGGTCTGTCTGCCGGTGCGTTGTTAGATGCGGCGCTAACGATACTGCGAATGTTCTCCCAACCTGGTGGTAAGGCCACCAGCGCATCTATCACTTGCATGGACTCTGCTACAGGCTGATCCATTGCACGCAGTTGATCATACAACCTTTGTCGTTTTGATAGCCATTCGGATGGTTTTGACTTGCCGTCATAAACCATCGCTCTCAGCTCGGTGTGAATAGCTACCAGGCTCATTTGCGATTTTTGTTCGAAATGAGCAACCAACTTGTCCCATAGGGCGGCTGGATCAGTCTCATCTGTTATTCTAATGCACCGTTCTACCTCAGCAGACAGAGACGCGAGCAACGTGAACATCGCTAACTGACGACGTTTGTACCAACTACGTACCACTTGCCTCTGCGCCTGGGCGGCTCGCACGTCTACCTGTCTCGGCGGTCCGGCTGCGGCTCCTTCTTCGTCGGCATTCCCCGCTTGCGGTCCTTCTTCCGCGGGCAGTGGCTCCATTCGGCGCACGATTCCCCAATAGTCCTGCGACTCGAGGTAATTGCGCATCATCATTCGCCAAATCTGCCAGTTGTTTGACGTTAGCTGTGGCACATGGGCTTTCTCCATTTCGGTTGAGAGCGGCTTTGTGTCGTTTGACGGCCACGCACTGCACCAAGGAAAAACTGCCAGCCACACAGTAGCGTCAATAGAATGGGGGCCGAATCATAGGGCAGGGCATAGACGGCCCATAACCCTGACACAGGTACAACAACGAAAAGATCGTTATTTATTTAGCCCTGCCATACACACGTTATAAAACAGTAATAGTAAAGTCAACCCGCAGGGACGCAGACAGCGAGAGCAAGGGCATTATCACGCGAGATAAGAAAAAGAAGGCACAGGCAGGTACTGGCCAAAACAATTAGCATACAGCTCAGCTAGTCTGGTTAAAATCTAACTCCAATAATACACGTACAGTACATACAGAGATACATACACGTACGATGTTTATTCAGCAGGAACTCAATTAGTCCGCAAAATCATAAACACGTTAACACAACAAACAGCGTGTGTTTAGTAGACGCTACTGGACATGGAATGAGAAGATTGAATGGAGAGGAGGCCCATCTACAGGCTCTGCTCGATTGGCTGCTTCAAGATATTTCGGATTTTGAGTAATCAAGAACTTGTTTCGGGAGACAATTGGCTATACCTCATAACGGATTTCCTTCTCATTAACTATCTATCTTTCTACATACTGTGTACTGTGCGCTTCTAGCAAATTACTAGAAAAAGCTTTTGAAAACTAAAGCTTAATTTTACTTTATGATTTTGTGACAGCATTCCACTTTGTTTTGCTACTCGATTTATTGGAACAGATACAATATAGATAAAACACAGGGTGTGCCAAAAAAACAACCCAGCAGATTTTTCGCTGTAGCAACTGCAAATCTCAACCGATTTGAATGAATCCTTTTTTAAATGAAGGAGAAATAAAGTCTTGAAAGATTGGTGCACGGTTTATTAAGAGTCAGTCTCTGGACCAATCGAGTTTTAGTATTCAGACCCAAAATTGAAACTTTGGCCTAGAGAGCTGTAAGTTGGTACACTAATACATATCGATAGGTTATGTAACCACCGCAAAGGATTTCCCGATTCGACGCTCCACGCTCGAGATACAGCTGTCTGAAAATCGGCTCGCTTAACTATGGGACAAAAATTTCGAACTTGAATTTCTTTCCTGCTAAAACCAGTTGGGACCTAGAATTTGGAGATTTTACGTAACTTTTAGAGTACTTTAAGAATTTTTGGTCGGTTTTCGATTTTGACGAAAAAAAATTTTTTCGACCCCCTTCCCGCCCCCCTAGCTCGTCCGGAACCCCCCCTATATGGGTTTTTTATTTCAGATTATTGTAGCGCCATTTGTTAGCTACAGATTGGTGCCAAGCACGATAGCCCGCGACCCGGGGTTTTGGAGTAAATTGACTTCAAATGGCTGAAAATCGCATTTTTTTCCAGTTTTACTGTGGAACAAAATTTCGAACTTGAATTTCTTTCCTTCTAATAACAGTTGGGACCTAGAATTTGGGGGTTTTACGTAACTTTTAGAGTACTTTAAGAATTTTGGGTCGGTTTTCGATTTTGAGGAAAAAAATTTTTTTCGACCCCCTTCCCGCCCCCCTAGCTCGTCTGGAACCCCCCATATGTGGGTTTTTTATTTCAGATTATTGTAGCGCCATTTGTTAGCTACAGATTGGTGCCAAGCACGATAGCCCGCGACCCGGGGTTTTGGAGTAAATTGACTTCAAATGGCTGAAAATCAGATTTTTTCCAGTTTTACTATGGGACAAAATTTGCGATTTTCAGCCATTTGAAGTCAATTTACTCCAAAACCCCGGGCCGTGGGCTATCGTGCTTGGCACCAATCTGTAGCTAACAAATGGCGCTACAATAATCTGAAATAAAATAACCCCAATAGGGGGGATCCAGACGAGCTAGGGGGGCGGGAAGGGGGTCTAAAAATATGTTTTCGTCATAATCGAAAACCGACCAAAAATTCTTAAAGTACTCTAAAAGTTACGTAAAATCCCCAAATTCTAGGTCCCAACTGTTTTTAGCAGGAAAGAAATTCAAGTTCGAAATTTTGACCAATAGTAAAACTGGAAAAAAATGCGATTTTCAGCCATTTGGAGTCAATTTACTCCAAAACCCCGGGCCGTGGGCTATCATGCTTGGCACCAATCTGTAGCTAACAAATGGCGCTACAGTAATCTGGAATAAAAAAAACCACATATGGGGGGGTTCCAGACGAGCTAGGGGGGCGGGAAGGGGGTCGAAAAAAATTTTTTTCGTCAAAATCGAAAACCGACCAAAAATTCTTAAAGTACTCCTAAAATTACGTAAAACCCCCAAATTCTAGGTCCCAACTGTTTTTAGCAGGAAAGAAATTCAAGTTCGAAATTTTGTCCCATAGTAAAACTGGAAAAAAATGCGATTTCAGCCATTTGAAGTCAATTTACTCCAAAACCCCGGGTCGCGGGCTATCGTGCTTGGCACCGATCTGTAGCCAACAAATGGCGCTACAATAATCTGAAATAAAAAAACCCATATAGGGGGGGTTCCAGACGAGCTAGGGGGGCGGGAAGGGGGTCGAAAAAAGTTTTTTTCGTCAAAATCGAAAACCGACCAAAAACTCTTAAAGTACTCTAAAAGTTACGTAAAATCCCCAAATTCTAGGTCCCAACTGTTTTTAGCAGGAAAGAAATTCAAGTTCGAAATTTTTGCCCCATAGTTAAGCGAGCCGATTTTCAGACGGCTGTATCTCGAGCGTGGAGCGTCGAATCGGGAAATCCTTTGCGGTGGTTACATAACCCATCGATATGTATTAGTGTACCAACTTACAGCTCTCTAGGCCAAAGTTTCAATTTTGGGTCTGAATAAGGCAAAGGGCCAAAACTCGATCAGTTCAGAGACTGACTCTTAAGATAGCCTGCTTAGTTCCTGAGATATTGGCTCTCAAAATCAAAACAGTGATTTTGGCGGTGAACAAGAGGAATTTTTTTTATTATTCTGCACTTCGTAATAAAACGGATTCCTGCTACTGCTAAGGGCTCTTGGAGGCTTTACAGGTGACACAGAAACTCGGTTTACTTCAACACTAAAGTATCATTAGCCCTAGCAGTAGGAATCTGCTTTATTATGAAATCCAACGGAATCGCTCTTGTTCTTTGCCAAAATCTGTTTCGACTTAGAAGGCAAATATCTCAAGAACTAAACTGTGAATCTCAATAAAAATTGCACCAATGTTTGAAGAATTTATCAGTCTTTCATTTAAAAAATGATTCATTCAAATCGGTAGAGATTTGCGGTTGCTACTAGACCTATTTCCTCAAAGAATTTCAATTTGTAGTCTTAGTTTGTAGTTAAAAATTTTCGCGAAAATAATTTGTAGTCTTAGTTTGTAGTTGTCAAATTCAGGTTAAAAAATATGTAGTCTTAGTTTGTAGTCAATTTGTAGTCAGGTTACCAAACGTCAGAAATTCGATTTTACTGCTAATTTTTGTCAATTGAAGAATCAGTAATAGTAATGCTTTGCAGAAATGGTAACCAGAAGCATACAACAGCATGTAACAGGGGGGTCTGGGGTCTGCCCCCCACCCGACTTAGGCCAGACCCCCAGATGGGACCCTCCCCCCCCCGAGACGAATTCTCCGACCCCCCTCCGATTTTTTGGCAAGTAAATTTTTGAGCAAATTTTTACAATTTTTTTACAATTTCAGACACAAAAATTGTCAAAATCGCTTGCAAAACAGCACTTTTTAGCTGTATTTCACCCCAATTTAGCGATTTTTGGCGATTTTTAGCCAAAAAGTGCGATTTTTTCGATTTTTGAGCGTTTTTTAGTGCCCAACCCCCTCCCAAAATTTTGGCTCAGACCCCCCGGCCGGCGCCAGACTACCCCGCAACCACCCTCGCCCCTTCGGCGGATGACCTGTTTCATGTATGACCAGAAGCCTGTTAATTGTATTTCTGTGAAAAAATTCGGCTTTCCTAATGGATATTTCTGGAAAGAAACAGACGGAACTCAATGTTCAAAAGAATTCCAACGCAGAACATTTAGTATTTTTCTAAAAATATGGTTAGACATTTTTTAAAAACCAAGACAATAAAAAGCACGAACAAATGTACAAAAGTCAATCATAAGGCCTTCTTTCCTTGAAAATTTATTGTGGTAAAAAGCGGGAAAATTGGAAAAACAATCTTTCTAACAATTTACATTAAAAAATCTTCCTTCTTGGTATGCTTTCACCAGTTTGGTAACCTTATCGTAAGCTCAAGACAGCTCAAAATGCCGATTGGGGGCTAAATTTATATAAAATTACTTAAAAAATCGGAAAATGTGCAAGAAAAAAAACTACAAATTGACTACAAATTCGCAAATTCTGAAATAGTAGTTTGTAGTCAATTTGTAGTCAGCCAAAATAATTTGTAGTCTTAGTTAATTTGTAGTCTTGATGACGTCATAATCGCCGAAAATATGTAGTTTGTAGTTAGTAGTTTGTAGTACTACGAATTAGGTCTAGTTGCTACAGCAAAAACTCTGCTGGGTTGTTTTTTTTTCGCACACCCTGTATAATGTGCCATCGCTGTGTTGACCTTCACTCAAACGGTGTTGTTCTCGGACAGGTCTTTACTGATTTGACTCAAACTTTCAGCAAATCTAGTGTTACAACTGACTGGCTACATTGTGCAAGTGTGGTGCGAAAATTCCAACTGGTGTTGGTTTTCTGAACCAAAAACTAAGAATCAGGGTGGTCCAATTCCAAATTTTCAGGTAATTCAAAGGGTATGGCTTTGAAACTTGTAGGAATGATTGAATTTGCCGTTGAGCAAATATACTGAGCAGGCAGCCCAGTATGTACGTAGCTTAAAAGGCACTAAAATTGGGGAATTTCAAAAACATGCCTAAATATGACTTTTCTTCGATAAACCAGTAAACTGACAAAGCTGAAGATTTTCTATTTCCAAAAATACGCCGTAATTAAGGTTTCTAAGATGTGGAAGAGAGTTTAATATCAGGCTCGTTCATTTGCCGAACTTCCTGCTAAAATCTGTTTTGATTAACAGCTGATTCGGTGCTTTGATTTACTGTTGGCAAGTGCGATGGAACCTGGATCTGTTAATAGGTTTTTAATCTGAAATTCGTGGACTTGAACCTGAACCTGAACCTATTTTATTTGAGCCGGACTTGAACCTGTCCCGTTTTATTGGACTTACTTTAACTGTTTCAAATTTTGAGTGCAATTTTAGGCAAAATTCGTTAAATTTTCGATTGGATTGCACAGAACATTAATGGTTTCATGTTTATATACCTTTTTTCAAACTGAAAATGTCAGAAACGAAAGTACTACCCTATAAAAAGTCTGATCTGGGTTTTTCACTGCTAGTGGACATGCTTATAGGGTTCAGAAAAGTTGCAAGCAGTGCAAAAGTCTACAGTTTTTTATAATATCAGTGGACTTGAACCTGAACCTATTGTCCAGGTTTTTTAGAAGATGGACTTGACAAAAGCGACGTCGCTTTTTTTGGAATTTTAGGGTACTTCGATTGCATTATTTTCGATTTATGCAAATTCTGTCAAACGTTTTTACATACAGAAAAGCTTCCCAAAGTGGTTGTACGGATTTATTCAATTGATTGTGCAGTATGGTAACAAGAAAACGTAACAGTACTGTATGTACTGCCCTTTTCTCGGGGGGGGGGGGTAAACCAAAAACGAAGTCGCCATAGGGGGAGGGGGTCGGGGGATTAACAAATTTCAGTTTTTTTTTTTTTAATTTATTTGGACTGGGTCAAGTCTGGTGGACCAAACTTTAACACATGTTTTCGTTTTCGTGTTTTCGTGTTGAAAAACCCAAAGACAGTGCAGACCTCAAGTGTAGTAGCTATAAACAATCGGATCTAAGAAAATCGAAAAACATTGCACAAAAACAGAATCCGAGTGGATTCTTAATGACCTATAGTACTGCTGTATTTTAGGTGGAAATCCCCATGACAAACACAACGAGGAACATCACAATCAGTTTTGGCACAATCCCGACTCGCAACACACCGACTGGCTGCATGGAGACGTCAGGACTGGTCAGGCTTGGGGTGTTCCTGCCTTCGGCATTGGCGGATCGACCGGCAACAACAAGATTGCCTTCCCATCGGCTGGCGATTTCTTGGGAATCGTCGATCCACACCCTAATCGAAGACGCAGAAAACGATTTCTCCTTCAGTTTGGCAGAAATGCTCCGCAGCTGTAGAGTAGAGCTACGACAAGTTGATATTTGAAAAAATGCAGGTAGCCTCTGCTCCTACTGTGTGTACGTAGGTGCATCCAAAATTGTCTTTAAAGTTAAAAAACCTCAGTATACTAGGTAATCAATTATGTTAGGATGGGGAAAGGACACCATATTTCTAAACCTATAACTACATGTAGTGAGAGATCCATAGCCTTTAACATGTTAACGAAGTGAGCTGTTGTAATAAAGCAATTAATCAATACGTCACTAAAAATCACTGGACTGGAAGCATTGAAGGATTGGGAGTTGGACTGAACGGTTCCACACTGGAGAGGAGGATGAGGATGGAGATCTCTAAGCGATACTATGTACTGTATGTATTGAAGAGAGTTTTACTGGAGAGCACACTAACAAACAATGACAATCAGAATGCAAACGATGAGTATACACAAGTACTAGTGCACAAAAAAATGTCCTCTCCACTTTTTCGGGTTCACTAAAATAACTGTTTTTCACTCAATTCTCAACGAATTTGAACCAAATGTTCAGGGTAGGGGCCCAATTAGTCCGGCTACTTGTGTTACAGTTTCTGCGCGAAAATTCAAATTTTGGCGGGAAATTTAAACGAAAATACGAAAATCATACGGTCTCATAAAAACGGCTCTTACTCAAGAAATACAAAAGCTACGCCCGTGAAATCACGGCCGCTTATAGACCCAATATAGTGCAATTTTATGTAGAAGTTTCAAAACCCTCGCTCAAAGTACGCGCGAGAATCCGATTTTCAAATTTGGCAAAAAATCGGAATTTATCCATTTCCAAAGCCAACATTTTGAGGTTCACTAAAATTGCCCGTTTTCAGTCAATTCTCTGCCAATCTGAACCAAATTTGCAGAGTACGTGCCCAATGGGTCTGGCTAACTCTGCTAGAATTTGGTCGCTAAAATTCAAATTTTGGCTGGAAATTTAAACGAATATGTGAATATCATAAAATGGTCTCATAAAAACGGCTCTTACTCAAGAAATACAAAAGCTATTCTGGTGAAATGATGGCCGCTTATAGACCCAACATAGTGCAGTTTTATGTATACCCTGTACAGATTAAGCTAGGTTTCGCTGCAGAATTGCGAGGGAAGCAGCGTGAATTTCACTTATGCATGAGCATGACGCACTGATGATCCGATTTTGATACATCGACACTACGCCCCCCCACCAATTTGGAAGTACGAGCTTCTGTTCAGCACTGTGATCAAGTGTTAGGCTTCGATATTGATTGGGGATTAGGCTTAGGATGAAGTTAAACGTACTTTTAGGATCTATCTTAGCCTCAGCTTAATCAGTTAGGTTTTCGCTAATGTGCGGGGATAGTGTCCCACAATTTCCACTCTTTAGCGAAAAACAGCAGCGCCGCTACGCCACTTCCATTCCTTCTCTGAAAATTGGCTACCATAGTATATAGATAGATGTTTCGTGTTGAAAAACCAAAGACTATGTCGAGTACAGTAGCTAGAAACGAAAGGATCTAAGAGAATCGAAAATTTTTTAACAAAGCAGAAACCGAGTTGATTGTGAATGGCCTATAGAAGTTTGAAAACCCTCGCTCAAAGTACACGCGAGAATCCGATTTTCAAAGTTGGCAAAAAAATCGGAATTTATCCATTTCCAAAGCTAACATTTTGAGGTTCACTAAAATTGCCCGTTTTCAGTCAATTCTCTGCCAATCTGAACCAAATTTGCAGAGTACGTGCCCAATCGGTCTGGCTAACTCTGCCAGAATTTGGTCGCGAATTTTAGCCGACCCCATGTCCCCTTCTGCAATAACGTCGTTTATGGACGCCCCCTTGTTAGAAACCCAGAAATTTCGAATAACTATGACTTGCACGTAATAATATTGACAGAATTTCGGTCTTGGTTATGTGTTTACTACCTAATGTATGAAAATTTGGTCAAACGTGTTTGTCGGTGTGGCAAAAAATTGGTGTAACACCGCGTTTCTAGCCTATAACTCCGGTACGGAGGATCCAACCGCACTTTAGATACCATTTCCGAAATCTCCGAGTCTGGCCGCATCTGCTTGTGTGCCAACTTTCATCCTGCGAGCAAGCATGAGCTTAAAATCATGTTTTGAAGTTAGGGTACTTTTTTCTTTTTTTTTCAGCCCGACGACCCCTACTTTGGAGGGGGGCCTGGCGCTCTGGGGGTCCACCGGAGCTCATACTTTGGGGTTCTTATTTTTTCGTCATATACTCTCACATATATAAAAATGACGCAAATCGGTGATGTGACCCTGACCCGATTTGGGGAGGCACTTCCAATTCTCTCAGAAATTGCGTCTTAAGTTAAACAGAGCAGCCGCCCTACCAAGGGGAAAGTCTTCGTGTATAATTCACCAAACGGCATCACCGTCACGTCAGTTAACCAAGCTACCGTCCGTATCTACTCAATAAATTCGCGTCGAGAACCGAATTTTATTTTTAAAAACGAACAGGGTTTCCGATAGAATCCCTCCGTATAGTAAAAGTTAGTAACTAACTAACTACCTACCTAATGTTTTTACTTAGTAAATAAATAACTAACTGAAGTCAACCGCACAACACTGGCAGGAGTGCCATATAAGGTGGCCCGAGCATAGGATGTATGTACCGGAGAGTGCTGCATTGGGTACCCCTCCAGATACTAACTGGCACTTAGTGCCGGATTGTGTACCCGGGGTACACTATTTGGAGACAGGTTTTATGTCATGGGTGTCAAAAATTTCCAACACTACGGTACCTTTAAGGCAGGTCTACGTATATTTTTGCTCATTTTCAATCGTTTTTACTGACGCAAACCTCACAAGAATGAAAACTTTGACCAACCACTCTCATTTACATGGCACAAACAGTAATATGGATTGGAAAACTGCATGTTTGCTCAGAAATCGTGAAAACAAGCAGTTTAACATGATTTGGCTAAGTGCCAGTTAGTGTACCGGGTACACTAACAGGATCTGATTTTTGTTGCGGAAAATGCTAAGTGCTGGTTAGTGTACCCGGGTACCCAATGCAGCACTCTCCGGTACTACCGAAGGTACGATATCTATGGCACCGGATACATGTACGCATCATTGCCATAGTCCATAAAATGTCTGACTGTAGCATACAGTTAAGAAATTAAAATACAGGAACGCATTATACCCAGTGCTGCAAAGACGACGCAATCGAGGGTGTGTAAGATGGGGCGACTGTAGTATTATTGAAAATCAATCAAAATTTAGGACTGGTATACGCGGCACTTCTCCATTAGTGTCCGATCAAATGGCAGTAGTGCAGAAGCGACAAAATACAGTAAATCCAAACCTTTATCGTTCCTTCAATACCATATCGTAACAGTTAGAAATTAACAATAAATACATTTTCACAAGCTCGACATATATCAGGCAGCAATTAAAATAGAAGAAAGAGAGCAAAATTTCTTTATTTTTCGCTGCAAAATAATTAGAAGGTTCAATTTACAGTTGGCAAGTCCGACTGAACCTGGACTTATTGATAGGTTTTTAACCTGAAATGTGTGGACTTGAGCCTGAACCTGAGCCTGGTATCATTCAGCCGGACTTGAACCTGTCCCGTTTTGTTGGACTTACTCAATAGGTTCAATTTATGAATGAAATTTTTAGAAAAAAATTGTTAAATGTTTGCTTAGTTTGCACAAAAATTTTATGATTTCATGTTTTCCACCTATTTTCAAATTGAATATGTCTGAAAACGAAAGTACTGTAAAGTCTGATCTGGGTGATTAACTGCCAGTAGACAGGTTGATTTAGCTGAGAAAAGTTGCAATCAGTGCAAAATTTCAACACTTTTTGAAAATATCAGTGGACTTGAACCTGAAAACCTCTTGTCCAGCTTTTTTACGTAGAAGATGGACTTGAACCTGAAATTTCGTTGTTGGACTTGAGTTGAACCTGAACCTATTTTTTAACCCCGGATGTTCCAACAGTAGTTCAAATTCGGTCGGCAGCAAAAGCTTGGTTTTCTAAACTTCACTCCATTCAAATGACAAAATCTTACAAAATTCATGTCCAAGTGGTAAAAAACTCATCAGAATCCTTACTTTTGTAGTTCATGCGTACTACAGTGAGTACGTACGTATTCGTCGTTCAGAAGAACAGAGATCTGTTCATTTATGGTGCAATCAAAATAAGTCATAATTTAATAGTGTTATTGCCATTCTGTAAAAGGGTCGGTTTTCGACCTTCCTAGAAAGTAATTTAGCCCTCGTCAAAATACACTACAAGAAAAGGCAAAAATGGCAACGATTGTGCGACTTATGTAGCTGGAATCACACAAAGTCAACAACATTGCAACAGACATTGCAGACTTTGCCTTTTGCAGCACCCTAAAACGCTGATACACCTTCAAATCGGAAAGCTGAATAAACAAAGAGCAACTAGCAGCGACGAAAGGAAGTAGCAGGTAAACCAACTGTTGCATTGTCTGTTCGATGCATAGAGTTGAGGGCGGCCGAGTCAGTCAGTCAGTCAGTCGGCCAGGTCGTGTAGGGATAGGTGCTTGGTTACAGGGTGGTGTCTGGCGGGTAATCTGCCGTACCTGAAACAGACCGATGCTTAAGCTTAATCTAATTGTCAGCATGCTATAAGCAGCCACATAAGCATGCCGCTCACAGGACAGCAGCGCCTGCATTGCTGCACAACCCTACCAACCAACTAGACAAAAGACAACTGCTACGGTCTATGTTGAAAAGCGTACTGCAGATGTGTGCATGTATATATAAGAGCAAGGTCATAATCTAACACGTGCAATACGCTCCTCTAACGGTGATGTTACCATCCTGGACCGGTGATATTATTTCTTCCATCCTAAGAATGCAACTTTTTGTTACGTAGTTCTGCTTCAAATAACCGGTCATACGCATAGCAACGCATACATGTAACAGGTCATCTGCAAAAGGGGGAGGGAGTTGGGAGGTCTGGCGCCGGACGGGGGCCTCAGCCCAAATTCTAGGGAGGAGTTGGACAGTAAAAACGCTCAAAAGTCGCAAAAAATCGCAATTGTTCGGCTAAAACTAGTCAAAAATCGCTAACGTTGACTCAGATACAGCTAAAAAGCGCTGTTTTACAAAATTTTGAGTCTGAAATTGTAAAAAATCGCAAAAATTTGCTGAAAAAAATTGCTTGCCGGAAAAATCGGAGGTGGTCGGAAAAAGCGTCTCGGAGGTCTAGCCTAAGTCGGATGGGGCAGAGCAGAGTCCCTGTTACATGTATGGTGTAACGAAAGGTGGACACCTCAGGTCAGCTGAAAGTTTCATCCAAACATATACACAGTGCCAAACAATGATAACTAAATTAAGCATGATCAGAGAAAAGCGAAAGTACCGATACGGTAGGATTGTGGGCATACTTGTAACAGCTCCGGGCCGACCTGGGGGGAGGGGGGTAGGGGGGGTTTTTTCCTCAGGTGGGGGGTCGAGGGGGGTTTCGCCCAGGTGGGGGGTCCCAAATTTCAAAAAGCTCCAAAACGCCTAGAAATGCGTTTTTAGCACGTTTTTTTCAGTAAGGACGCTAAAAATCGCTATTTAAAGCTGCCAAATAGCGTTTTAAAGCTAAAAAGAAGCAAAAAATGACAAAAAGAGCTTCCAAAAACACCGATTTTTCTTAAATATCAGCAGTGGAAACGCCAAATTCCGTTTCCAAAGGCTTTTCAAGTGAATTTTAGGCTAAAAATTAGTGATTTCTGACCCAGTTTGTTAATACTGGAGCCACTACCACCACTTGTATTTTTTGGTCGGGGGGGGGGGCCCTTAACCTGTCTCGGGGGGGGGGGTGAGGGGGGTTTGGCCTTTCCAGCAGAGGGGGTAACCCCCCCAAACCCCCCTAGTACATGTATGATTGTGGGTTTATACTTATTTAAAAAGTCAAAATTGGGTGTTCCCCCTTGGCTTCACGAACAGCTTGAAGATGAGCAAAAATAAGAAGGCTAAAGTGAATACTGATTTTTTACGGTCTTCCTGACACCAATCGCTAGACCGCTCAGTATTGAGCTTGTCAGAGTGAACTCACAAAAATGTCACACTAATCGGTACTTCCAGTCTTCCCTGTCATGCTTATGTAGTATCATTGTTTAGCAGCCTGAATAGTACACAAGAGGGGAAGATGTTTTGTCAAGAAAACTGGTCAAATTCAGCCAAAATGATTGTGGGCAAGCCGAACCTACCCATAAGACTGCTGGGCGTAGGCCGCCGGGCCCAGTGCGCTCTGAGCCATCATTCTGGCCACATGTTGGTTGTGGTAGAACGAGTCTGGGGGTTGTTGATGGAACGACTGAGCCTGCTGTTTAGCAAACTGCATCGGTCGTTCGTGCTCATAACTACCGGACCACCTGGCCTCTCTGTCCATGCGTCTACGGTCCCTCTCTTCCGATCTACTGTAGAGCGAGTCCATCGGAACCGGCATCGGTTCGGTGGAGTACTTGTGCACCAGTTGTCTTGTCGGTCTGGAGGAGGTGGGCGGTTCTGGAAGTCTGCAGTCGCTGAAATCAGTGCTTTTTCGTTGCTGCTGGCCGAGACCTAGACCAGGGGCAGCGGCGGCCAAGTCACTCAACACCGACTGGGTGGCCCGGACGCGGTCTGCGGTGCCCCGCTCAGCCGAGCTCATGCGACTGCTGGCAGCTTTGCGACGCGACAACGGCTCATGCGACACTGACTTTTTGCCACCGGCGGTTGCTGCTGCTTCGTTGTCGCAACTGCCCTCGGAGGTCAGCTTCGACTTGGAGTCGGCGCGACGCGGTGGCTTGTCAAAGCCGTGACGCATCCGGTCGGTGACGTTGGCGATCAACATCATCCAGGCCTGCTTGCCGTTCGGGTAGGCCAACACCACTTCCTGCTTGAAGAAGACCTCTAGCAGCGCCTCGCCCAACGCCTCCCACAACTGACCCGAGAATTGGTACTCTTTGAGTGAGTTGTGAGCCGCTCCTGAAATAGTCAGTCAATGCCGTAGCACCATCACTGGACTGGTGAATCACGTCTAAAGGCCGATTTACTTCTGCCAGTCCGATAGCACTGGCACTTTCTCTCGCCGCTCTACCTCGCGAATTAGATTTTTGCGGACTGGCAAATCCATTTAAAACTGCTGCACTTGCTTTCTATCTTACGCATATCTTTCTCATACATCTCTTTGAAGCAGACCGCCTAAAGTCGGGAAAACTAACTGTCAATAATTTTGAAGTTACTGCAGTTTCAATTTCAATTGTCAATTCAAGTTTGAATCATTTTTGCTGTTAGGATTTGGTGAATTTAAGGCAGGGCAATTGATGGATTTTTCAAAAACTGCGTCTGGACGAGTTTAGGACGAATTTAGCGCCAGTCCAGTTTTACTGTATGTACGTAGTGGTCAAAATAGAGTAATCCGCTAATATAAGTAGCTACACCTAACTGCAAACAGTCCAAAACACGTCCCAAAGGACAGAAAATCAAAATCTGGCCAGATGGGCGGAATGAAGTATTTCTACTTTACTGTGCTGAGAACTGGACTGGGTCACCTGTGAGCACGGGATCGTCCCACCCCTCCTTGTCCAAACAGGATATGATTGAGTCGAACAGTTGCACCAACATGCGAGCGTGTTCCCTGACGGTTGCTTTGGTGTTCATCGGTACAGGCGCCTGCACTGCCTGCGCCTGTGGCGGCCACTTGTGCAGCATCTCGTGGGCTATCTGATGTTTGTGGCAGACGCGTGCTAACACGTCCTCCATCATTTTCTGAGGCACCGAGCTCGTCTTTGACTCGCCTAAACTCAGATCTCCTTTTTGCACCAGTCTATATCTGGCGCCGGGTGCAGTCAATGGACAGTATTTTTGTGAATTCTGCTTTTATGTGTTGTGACAGCGAATAGGGTGATGCAAGAAAAGGTAGTAAGTTTGAAGAAAAATGAAATGGGGCTGGTGGATTTAAACAACATACCAATCAGTCTCCTCCAAGACAGTCTAAGCGCTCGTTTGTGCAAGGCGGACAGTTCTAGTCCGCATTGCTCCGAATAACCTAAAGCAGCGTTGGCGGCGGCCAATTTCGATGTACTTCTGTCTTCATCTCTGTCCATCGAATCCATCAGCCTTCTCCGCTGCACGATTTTGTTAATGATGAACATTTTTCTGTAAACCAGATCGTAACGAACAGCTTAGAACACGACCAAAGCTGTCTAGCCTGTCAGAGTGGATAGCCGGATTAATTAACTGTCAGCGCTTTTACTGTAGAAAAGAAAGACCGGAGCAGGTAAACAACCGGGAAATTTGAAAGAGACGACCTGTGACGCGGAAAAAGCTGCGACTATCATAGTCAGAGTGCTCTATAGAAACGGCCAGCCAAACGCAGTAGGAAACTAGTGTAAGCTGCGTATGCTAATGAAGCCCGGACGCAAGTAATTCAAGCTTTGTCAAGCAAGAAAATTGGTCAAAACAGGCACGGCCATAATTGGGGCAGAGTGCGAAAGAGATAGAATCATTGGTATGTGGCGGCCATTGATCAGGCGTCTACTGTAAAGCGTCTCGGGGGTTCAAAGGCTTGCACTTAATTAACAAAGAAGGCCGGCGGCCAATTATAGAAAGTTTGAGTGCGCAGCAAAAAGTCACGGTTGGCCTTTGCGCCGCTCCAGTCGGACGCATCAGGCAAAGCAGGGAGAGAGGCATTGTGTTAAAAGAAAATCAAGAGTGGTGCGATTTTTTAGCCGGGCGCAACAAGCAAAATCGATCAAAAACACTCAGAAAGCATCTTTATGGTGATTGCCGGCCAATCAAGAGAAATGGCACAAATTTGGTCCGACTGCGGGGGGTGATGCAGCCTGCGAATCTACTACCATCGCATTTAGCAGATCCGATTTTAGCTACAGTAAGCGTAGAGCCACTAATTCTAGGTACTACGTGTTTTCTAGCGGAGCACCAAAAGGCAGCCCCAGTAGGCGTCTTAGTTCAAGGCAACGGTGACGTACGGTCGATTTGTAAGTAAGTAAAGGCGAAAAAGCCAGTCTAAAAAGGGAATTGAACCTTGTATGACAGAGCCATTAGTGTCGGCAAGCAGAACGCATATCGACTTGGCGGCTACAAAGCAGTTTGTTCGGTGCATGGCTTTTAGGGGTCCTGGGAAAACATTAGCCATCCCTGCGCAATTAGTGCCTCTAACCGAACCGACCTGACTGATGCGTCTTGAAACAAAGCCCTCTGACGAGACTTTTTTTGGCTCTGACGCACAACGCTCTTTGCCGACAGTTTTATGCTCTTTACTGTTTTATAACAATTTTACGGCTTAAATACAGTGTACGTGGCAATAAAAAATGTGCCATCGATTTTGGCCTTCACTCAAACATTTCCTTCCCGGACAGTTCTTTGTCGATTTTGCTCAATTTTTCAGCAAAAATTAACATAAGAACTGGCTGCATTTTTGCAAATTTCGTGCGAAAATTCTATTGCTAGTGTTGTGAGTCGAAATCTGAGAATCAGGGTGGTCCATCCAAAGTTTAATTTTCCGGTATTTCAAATAGTATAGCTATGTATGAAACTTACAGAGTTATTGGTATTGGCATTAGACATCATAGTGAGCACCCCTGCAGCTCGAGAAGGGCAATAAAACTGAGAAATTTCAAAAAACATGACTAATGGTACTTTCGTTCGTAAAACCAATAAAATAACGATTCTGAAGTTTTTCTAGTTACGAAAAACACGTTGTGGGAAGCTCTCTGTGTTGTGAAACAGAGTTTAAGAGCCGGTTTATATAAGAGTCGACTCTTCCCGGACAAATCTCAACTTTTTGTCTCCGATTTGGCTGAAATTTCATATTTTGGTTTAATTTGACCTAAAAAGACATTTTATCACCTTCCCGGCCATTTTTGAGAGGGTCACTTTTTCGACCCTCTCACAGATTTTGAGTCATAACTCGGGGCCAAATGATCGTAGGAACTTGCGAATTGCATATTTAGAATCAGAAAATTATTCTCTTTCAAATGATACCTTAGTTGACTGCATTGCAGAGAAAATTTTTTTTTCGAATCCATTCCGGGCCCGATTTGACCCCCGCACCGTCAATAGTTCAACTGTTTTATTTCACGGAAATGTAGCGCTATGTTTTTGCTTTCGATTAAAGAAAAAAAATCGAGAAAAAAAAGGGGGGTCAAATCGAGTTTTTTGGCCTTGAAAGTTGAAAATCAAAAAAATTTTCCTTATAATGGGTTGCACACTGTAAACAACACAACTTGGTCAGTTTTGAATCGAATTCGAAGATCTTTGGCACACGTATTGTACTGCTCATCTTGCACATCCGATCCGATCCGATGTGTGGGGGGGACCTTACGGCCCTACGCTCAGACCTCTGCGGTCCATTGCGCAACCCCCGTATTCGTCATCTCGGACGTTTGCCCTCCTTTCACTGCCAGCCACTCCTAGCCATCTTGCACATAGCGCACAAACCTGGTCCTGGTTGCCGCTGTTTTATGCTTATTTTGTTTCTCATTTTCAGTTTCGCAAACAATTTCTCGGTTTCATTTGATGTTTCCCATGATGGGCGTCCGAATTGTCTTTTTGAAAGGAATTAGAGCTGGAAATCGGGCCGGTCCAACCCAAGCAATGCCTAAGTGATGGATAGTTGGAAACTTTTGCATTGAATAAACATTCTGCTTACTTGGTACTTACAAGACATAAGCATCAATTAGCATTGTGCACTATATCGAATATTTACAGAGACTGCTTAGATTCTGTTACTCTCTTGTTATTTGTTTTCTCCTTCAGCAATGTAAGATTTGCGTAAGTGTGCATGTGAACAGACTAAAATAAACATGATTGATCCTGGCCGCTGTGGGATGGTGACTGTAAAACTCGTCATCTCGACTCAACTATTGACGTACTATGTACATATGCAAGCTATAGTTTGTTCAAAAAATATGGGACCTGGCGATTTTTTGCAAATATCTTTTTTGGAGACCTGGGGGCGACTTGAGCCTTATAACCAAAATTGTAGGCAACGTCGAGTTCCAGCCTGAGGTAAATCCTAATCTGCGCTACGTTTGCTCTGAACGCTAATTTGCGCAACGTCAAAAAATGAGCTTTTTTCCTAATTGCGATGAAATTTAGATGACTATAGAATTCGATTCTTGAGTCCTTGGCGACTCCAATGATGCTTACATGATGTGTCTAGGCCAAACTGATCTGGAGATATGGCTGGTCAAAGCATCGAAAAACCGTGAAAAATGGCGTTTTTTGAAAATTTCACAAAATAGAGGGGAAACTAGGCAGACTGACGGATTTGGGTGAAACTTCCTGAATCCCTCCTCACTGGCCCATACCCCACAGCCGACCATAGCCCCATCGCCCACCCCGCCCATAAAATTTTCGCTTATTTAAGGCAAAATAGGCGTTTTTTGGACTTTTTTGGGACCTGTGTCAGGATCGATTCCGGCGGTCAAGAATACCCCATTCAGGAAGTTTCACCCAAATCCGTCAGTCTGCCTATGTTTCCCCTCTATTTTGTGAAATTTTCAAAAAACGCCATTTTTCACGATTTTTCGATGCTTTGACCAGCCATATCTCCAGATCGGTTTGGCCTAGACACATCATGAAAGCATAAATGGAGTCGCCAAGAACTCAAAAATCGAATTCTATAGTCATCTAAATTTCATCGCAATTAGGAAAAAAGCTCATTTTTTGACGTTGCGCAAATTAGTGTTCAGAGCAAACGTAGCGCAGATTAGGATTTACCTCAGGCTGGAACTCGACGTTGCCTACAATTTTGGTTATAAGGCTGAAGTCGCCCCCAGGTCTCCAAAAAAGATATTTGCAAAAAATCGCCAGGTCCCATATTTTTTGAACAAACTATAGCTTGCATATGTACATAGTACGTCAATAGTTGAGTCGAGATGACGAGTTTTACAGTCACCATCCCACAGCGCCCAGGATCAATAATGTTTATTTTAGTCTATTCACATGCACACCTACGCAAATCTTACATGGCATTGCTGAAGGAGAAAACAAATAACAAGTGAGTAACAGAGTCTAAGCAGTCTCTGTAAATATTCGTTATAATGCACAATGCTAATTGATGCTCACTTCTTGTAAGTACATGTTTATTCAATGCAAAAGTTTCCAACTATCCTTCGCTTAGGCATTGCTTGGGTTGGGCCGGCCCGATTTCCAGCTCTAATTCCTTTCAAAAAGACAATTCGGACGCCCATCATGGGAAACATGAAATGAAACCGAGAAATTGTTTGTGAAACTGAAAATAATAAACACAATAAGCATAAAACTCGTGTTAAACACGGCAACTAGGACCAGGTTTGTGCGCTATGTGCAAGATGAGCAGTACAATACGTGTGCCAAAGATCTTCGAATTCGATTCAAAACTGACCAAGTTGTGTTGTTTACAGTGTGCAACCCATTATAAGGAAAATTTTTTTGATTTTCAACTTTCAAGGCCCAAAAACTCGATTTGGTCCCCCTTTTTTTCTCGATTTTTTTTCTTTAGTCGAAAGCAAAAACATAGCGCTACATTTCCGTGAAATAAAACAGTTGAACTATTGACGGTGCGGGGGTCAAATCGGGCCCGGAAAGGATTCGAAAAAAAAATTTTCTCTGCAATGCAGTCAACTAAGGTATCATTTGAAAGAGAATCGTTTTCTGATTCTAAATATGCAATTCGCAAGTTCCTACGATCATTTGGTCCCGAGTTATGACTCAAAATCTGTGAGAGGGTCGAAAAAGTGACCCTCTCAAAAATGGCCGGGAAAGTGATAAAATGTCTTTTTTGGTCAAATTAAACCAAAATATGAAATTTCAGCCAAATCGGAGACAAAAAGTTGAGATTTGTCCGGAGGTTAAGGAGCAAAAGTCGATTCCTAGAGAAACCGGCTCTTAAAATCACACACAAAAACAAAAATTTGCCGAAAATCATGTACAAAATAGCACTTTTTGGCTGTATTTCGGCCAAAATTATGAATTTTTGGCAATTTTTGGGCAAAAAATTGCGATTTTTTCGATTTTTGAGCGTTTTTAGTGCCCACCCCCTCCCCCAAAATTTTGGCTCAGACCCCCCCCCCCGGCCGGCGCCAGACCCCCCAACCCCCCATCGGAGGATGACCTGTTACATGTATGCATGTATGAGCAGTGGCGTATCCAGGATTTTGGAAGGGGGTGTAAAATTTTGAGAATTTTCGGTTGGGCCCGCCCAACCAGGGTAAGAAAATTTGGCAAAATTTGCCATAAAAAACGCGTTTAAAATACATTCCAGGCTTAAAATTAACAGAAATGACAAGTTTTAAGTAGGTTAAAGTGGCCTGGTTGGGCTTCTGCCCGACCAGGGCGAGAAAATTTTGAAAATTTTGCCTTCAAAAACGCATTCTAAAGGCGCATTCTGAGCACAAAATAGACAGTTTTTGTCGTGTGAGTGAGGATACGCCCAACGTATGTATTGTATGATTGCACGTACGCGGTTCAGGTGTGATTCTGGTATTTAGTAAACCATGGTGTTTTTATAGAGGTGTCACCCCCTCGGTTGCGTTAGATGTCTGCTATGACTGGCACGGCACCGATACCGATCCACTCCAGGCCAGTCATTGTTACTAGTCCTGTCCGTTGATTACTGTTGCCTTGCGGTGGTACCCTATCAATAAACCGCACTTGTTGACACAGCCTGCATACTCGAGCCACAACATTGGCAGACGATCGGTGTCAATTAGACTCAGTGTGGACGGCAACAATCAGACGGTCGAGTCACTCTCCACCGGCGGTCAATTCACACTCATCGCAGAGTGGCAACGCGTTTCTTTTTCGGCGGCAGAAAAAAAAGACGACTCATCTCGGTCGCGAGTTTGAGTACCGTCGTTCCCGCATCTTTGTTCCGGCCAGAAGAGTAGCAGCGTGACACCAACGCACCGTGCATTCTTGGTTGTGGACACGTGCCAGATGGCGGATGAGCAGCTAGCAGTAGGGCACAATGGTATTACGACTGCAAACAACCGATGCGGATGGAGCATCCGAGATTCTTCAACCGTTTTAGCAATCCGGACTAATTCAGAGCCAACACGATCGTGGGGGGACCTCATTTCGAAATGGACCTAAGGATTGAACAACAGGAGATGAGGCTCAATCAGCAGATGGTCCGACCATGCTAAAAAACTCAGCAAATCACCCAGCCGACTGGGACCTGGAGGCCATACGGCGCTTTTAGAGACAATGTCAACTATGGATCGGGCTACAACACCACACCAGCACTACCGAGCTGAGCTGGACCAAGCTGTTCCAAACCAAACGATCGACAGCTCGGGCGGACAAGGACTTCAAGTCCATCCAACATTACCCCGGGGAGCGGCCAACGAACTGTTGTGTCGCCTCAGACGATCGTTACAACAGTGCAGTCTGGAGAAGAAGAACGGCAACTACTTTTTGGCACTTCAACTCGTGTGTGCAATTGGGCCCCCAACAAGCCACTACAGGAACAGCTGTTAGCCAAACCGGAACCAGACCTGGACGAATTTTTGGACCTTCTCCAGGCAGCTAAAACTGCCAAAGTCGATCAAGCAGCCATCGAGGAGACCGCAAAACCAGTCAACTCCACTGTTGCCGCTGTCAACAAACGAAGCCAACGCAAAGTGGAAAAGAAGAAGAGAGGTGGGGTAGTGGTCAGAATAGGCAGTCGCAGCCGTAGGACTCAAAATGCAGCTACTGTGGCAGAAACAGGCACCAAACGTGGGGGGCGTAGTGGCTTGAAAAGGACAAGACCTGCAACCACTGTGGCAAGATGGGCCATTTGAGTTGGTCTTTCGGCAGAGAACCCGTCAGAGTCCTGTTTCAATCCAAGTCAGTTGGGAGTATCAGAGTTGCTGCTGTGCAGCAACAGGATTTTCGGTTGGTAGCGCCTAGCCATAATCACGGCATCACCTCAATTATTGAATTAAGAGTGGGCATGTACCAACAGAACGACCAGACATAATGGGTGCTGTGTATGGACTACTATGCTGACCTGTACACTAGGGCTCAACTGACCCTAGTGCTCAGAACCAACTTCTAGCGAAGGCCTCCCAGCTGTTTTGGTTCTGATGACGAACGGGTTCAGTGTGAAGACTTCATTTCTGAAGCTGGAAGCTTTGCGAGCTGTTAAAAGCATGGCAAACAACAAGGCACCTGGCCACGATGGTCTAGGTAAGGAATTCTATCTGAAGTTACTGGTACCTAATCGGGAAGAGACCTTCTTGAAGGTCTTGAATATACTGTGTGGTTTCTCACAACAACTCTCTGACTCAATGAAAGAAGCAACCATTTCGTTGCTGTACAAAAAGGATGATCCCAGGCTGTTAAAAAACTGGCGCCCTATTAGTCTCCTGACTTGTGACTACAAAGTCATAAGTAAAGTACTTGCTTCTCGTCTACGAACTGTGCTACCCAAGTTGGTCTATGTGACTCAGTCCTGCGGAATTGCTGGCCGCAGTGTGACCGACAACTTAGTTTTGCTACGGACTCTACAGGAGTACACATCTCTGAAATCAGAAGGCGTCTGTATTTTCGGGTATGACTTTGGAAAAGGCTTTCGATAGGGTTGGCCAAACATGGATGTTTGAAGTGCTGAAAGCAATGAACTTTGGGCCCATCTTTCAAGGCTGGATAAAAGCCATCTATGCGGAGATAACTGCTAAAATCCAAGTCAATGGACTTTGCACAAGGTCCTTTCCAGTGACCAGAGGGATTAGACAGGGGTGCCCAGTGTCAATGTTGCTGTTTGTGCTCCAAATGGAACCTCTTCTGCAAGCTGTTCGATCGAACCCACGCGTTCGAGGTTACAAGTTGCCATTTTACTCTGGACTTGGTGAACTAAAATGTTTGTCTTACGCTGATGACAACATTTTCATTTTGAGTTGTCCGCAAGACCGAATCCACTTAGAATCCGAGCTAGAACGGTACAGTCATGCCAGTAGTGCAAAAATAAATGCTGCTAAAACTGAGGCCCTGATTATTGGGCAGTTAGATCGGTTAATGATAGATACTGTACCTGCCGACTTTCTCAGTCAGCAATCAAAGTGCTTGGTGTGTTTGTGGGCGAACGACAGCACGAAGAAACTGGCAGGCTGCGGCTGAGGCGGTAAACGAACGGCTGAATGGAGTGCAGAAGACGAGAACCTCTCCTGGTTCGACCGCGTCCGCTTTGGTTAATACGTACGTGATGTCCAAATTGTACCACATTATTCCAATTGAGCCACCCACCTCTCGGAAGACATACGACGAATTGAAAAAAGGATTGTAGACTTTGTCTGGGACTACCCCCAGCTGGCGTCCAATCCGAACCGACCTCTGGGCCGCAAATCGGGCGAGGGTGGTTTGAGGCTCCCTCGTCTAAAGTTTCGCGTTCAAACCACGTTCTTAAAGCTGATAAGCCAATTGAAACAAGGTTGTGATGAAAACCCATAGAAGGGTATGGTGGGCCCAACTCGTGTTTTGGCTGGGAAGAACGATGCGAAATGCTGTCCAATTTTGTCCCGCCATCACTGAAAATCGCTATTTACATGCCCCGAGAGAAAGCGTTAACAGGCGCTACTACGTAAAAACATTCCTTAATTGTTATGAATTGACGGCGCGTCTAACGCCTGCCATTCGTTGGGCAGATTTCAATCCCAGAACAGTTTATTGGATCTTACTTAACCTTGGATCGGCCTCAGTCAGCTGTATAGACAGAGAACCGCTACTAGACTGGGATAGAGTGTGGCCCCAAGTTCTTAGTAAACAACTGCCAAGCCGTGAGAGAATTTCAGCCACCAAACAGTGCACAGAGCACTTCCATTTCGCTGTATCGTGCCGGAAAATGGCAATACATCGTGCGTGGCATGTGGTATCCCATACCGGGACAACCCACAACACTTCTTTAGTGACTGCCGAAAATACGAACAACTTCGCCACAGGCTACAAATGGCAGTAAAGA